>CALNHX010006948.1:0-81039 GCA_940337035.1 Agriotes lineatus
TTTCCTTAGTTACCAATCGACGTTTCCTTAGTTACCAGAACTGACCAACGCACTTGACTAAAATGAAGGCAAATACAATTCTATACAAAATAGGCTTGGATTTGAATGTTTAATGAAATTTTAAAAAATCTTATAGACAACTCGTGTTAGCGTGCTTATTTTTCAAGCGTGTGGAATATTAAACTTGGCTGCGCCTCAACCCTCCACACTTGTGAAAAAAAGTTGCACTTGTAACACTTGTGGTCTAAATAACTATTAATACTTTTGTAGATATTATTAATATTATTATTAAAGTAAAAATAATTAGATTAACTTTGTTAATAAGATTTATTTCATAATTATACAATTATAGGAGGGCATAAATTTACGAGGGCACAAGAAACTGTTAATATCTGATCTACCACAGCAACATCGTCAGTTTTCTTTTTTGCCAGGAACATGGGCATCGTTTCGTGAAGAACTGTATTTTTTTGACGAAGGACTCCAATATTGCGTTTGACGTGTATTCTGAAAAAAAGATATAGGTAGTTTTTTTTTTTTTTTTTTTTTATTAATCACCTGTTGGTGTAGCTATTAAAACTAGTCTAAAAGACTAACCATTAATTTTACTCTAATAAATCTTAAAATTAAATACTTATCAGCTAAAGTTTATCCATTGATGTCCTTTAGATTCTTTTAATAATTGTATGCACTTCAACCCGCGCACTGTGCTCTGCTTTTACACATCACACCCTACACTAGATCAAGTGGTTTTGTTCTCTTCAATCTTCGGACATGGTGTTGGGTGTCCAGCAGTTGTAGAGCTTCTGCGTTCACATGACGGTGGAGCCTGGCTTCATGCTTGCCGGCAAACCTTTTGATTTCGTTTTTGATAGTTGGGATACCAAGGTCTTTATGAAGATCTGTGTTACGAACATACCACGGCGCGTCTACTATGTTACGCAACACTTTATTCTGGAATGTTTGAATAATTTTAATGTTACTATCACTGGTGCAGCCCCAGAGCTGTATGCCATATAGCCACACTGGTTTCAGGATCTGATTGTAAATCATTACTTTGTTGTGTATTGATAACTTGGAATTTCTGCCAAGAAGCCAATAATGTTGTTTGTATTTCAGATTAAGCTCAGCTCTTTTTTTCTTCACATGCGTTTTCCATCGCAATTTTGCATCAAGTGTCATTCCTAGATACTTGGCATTCATTTCATAGGGTACAATTGCACCGTTAATATTTAGCGGGAGTTGTTCTGCTAGTTTCTTGTTGGTGAAATTTATATGAATGGATTTACATTCGTTGAGCTTGGTCCTCCATTTACTGGTCCAGTCTACTATAGTATTGCTTGCTATTTGTAGTTTTCTTGTGGAGCTTTCTTGATCCTGATCGACCGCTAGGAGAGCAGTATCATCGGCGAATGTCGCTATTGTGATGTTATCTAATGTTGGTAAATCGCTGGTGTATAATAGATAAAGGACGGGTCCAAGTACACTTCCTTGAGGTACCCCTGCTCCTATTTCTTTTAGGTCTGAATATTCATCTTCCTGCTTGATTCGAAAAAGTCTATCAGTTATATATGATTTTAAAGTTTCTACATATTCCTTCGGAAGCATATTGTTTAGTTTGTGTATCAGCCCTTCATGCCAAACCTTATCAAAGGCTTGGGCAACGTCAAGAAAGACTGCAGAGCAAACTTGTTTTTCCTCTAACGCCTGTTCAATAATGTCAGAGACCCGATGTACTTGATCAATTGTTGAATGCTTCTGTCTAAATCCAAATTGAAAATCTGGAATTAGATTACTACTTTCTATGAGAGGTCTTAGTCTTTTAAGTAATAGCTTTTCAAATAATTTTGAGACAATAGGCAGGAGGGAAATGGGCCTATAAGATTTCACTTCGTTAAGCGGTTTACCTGGCTTTGGTAACATGATTACTTCTGCGACTTTCCAGCAGGTAGGAACATGTTTTAATCTAAAAGCTCCATTGATAAGGTAAGTGAGTAAGACTACACCTTTTCTAGGCAATTGTTTCAGTATCTCACCGGTAATCAGATCGTAGCCTGGCGCCTTTTTCGGATTAATGTTTGTTTTGATTTCCTCGGCTACTTCTTTTGGAGTGGCTAGAGTGATGCTTTCTGAGACTTGGTTGTCGATTTCTGGTAGTATATTTTCTACTTGTTCTTGATTGGGTGTAAAGATGTCAGCTAAATGTTCAGCAAACATATTCGCTTTCTGCTTATTATCCCTGGCCCACGGTCCCATATCTCTTCTGATTGGTGGTATTGAAGTAATTGGTCTTCTGATCCTTCTGGTTGCCTTCCAAAGTGAGTAGTTTGTTTCTTCATCAGGTGTCAAATTCTGCAGATAAGAATTTATTGATTCTTCTTTGAGTTTTTGTATTTCTCTTCTCAATTTCTGAGTTTTATTATTCAGGATGGTCTTGTCGGAAGGATCTCTGGACTGTTGCCATCTTCTTCTAGCTTGTCTTTTCTCTTTGACTAATTTTCTAATCTCGCTCGGGTAGTTTACCCCTTTGGTTATGTGCGTAATCTCCTTTGTGTTGTTGTAAGCAGCTAGCTGAATAATCCTGGTAAAGTTCTCAGCTTCTTCTTCTAGTTGATCAGTCGTTCTTAGATTTATATTCAGGTTGATATTATTTTGGAGGTCAATGCGGAAACTGTCCCAATCAGTGGTTGTGTTGATGAGAGTAGGTCGGGCTGCTTTTTTAATTATCTTTTCACTTAGTGTCAGAATGACTGCTGAGTGATCAGAATCCAGATCGAAGTTTTCTTCGACTTCAATAAAATTAGGAGATACCTTCCTTGTAATGAAAAAGTCTAGCAAGTCAGGAATTTTGCTTGGATCGGTGGGCCAGTACGTGGGCTTACCTGTTGAATGATAATTGCAGTTCAATTCTCGGACAGCTTTTCTTAGTTCGCTACCTTTAGTCGTAGTTAGCCTGGATCCCCAGTCTACATGCTTAGAGTTAAGATCTCCCCCAACTATAAATCTCTCACCTAAATGTTGCAGAAGTGTTAGGTAATCTTCTTTTTTGAGATTATGCCTAGGTGGACAATACACGGCGCCAACCCTCAACTTCTGTTTAGTAGACCTTATTTCAATCACTGTAAGTTGCATATCTGCACGTTGTAGATGACATTCTTCACAATGATTGATTGATTCTCTAATTAAAATTGCACTACCACCTTTGGCTTGATTGTCTGGGTGGACAACGTGATATGCTTTGTAGCCTCTAAATTTAATATAAGACTGATTTGTCATATGAGTCTCAGAAATGAGACAAACATCTATATGTTGGGTATTTAAAAAAACTTGAAGGTCATATTTTTTATTTAGAATGCCATTAACATTCCATGTAGCGATACGTAAGTCTTGTTGTTCCATTACTTATCGTACCTTGGGTATAGCACCAGTGCTCTTGGCTTCTAGTTTGTCGAGTCTTATATTGACTCGCTCTAATGTTTTCATCATACTCTGCATAAGCTGCATCATAGATGGTTCAGACGCTGATGAAGGAAGTTCCGGTTCTGATAATTTTGGTTGGGTTGCTCGGGCGTAGGATACCCCAGTTCTAACTGTATTAGAGACGACAGGTTTTAGTTGAGGGATTGTTTTCTTAGCCTTACTGGCGTTATCCCTTCTTTTCTGAAGCTCTTTAGCTATTGTACATCCTCTGTAGCTAGCAGGATGCGCTTGAGAGCAGTTGATACACTTCGCCGGCGTGTCTTTAGTTTTTTTGCAATTTACCGTTAGGTGATTACCTGCGCACTTAACACATGCTGGTGATCTTTTACAGAATCGCTTGGTATGTCCATGTCTTTGACATTTCTTACACTGTGGTATAAGCTTGCTGTTTCTTACTGCCTCAATTTTGACCTTCATGTGGTTAATGTACTGTATGTTGTATATTTTGTTGATATCTTCGGTTCTGTCAAATACCAACATGTACAGCGGCAGGCGAGTGTGCATCACCTTGTTATCTATGATAGTCCTCTTCATTTTTTGAACTACTTCTAAGATTTTGTATTTTTTATCGAGAAGTTCTGCAGAGATTTCTTGAGCAGAAGTTGAAGGATGCAGGTTTCTAACCATTACCTTAATAGATCTTAGGGCTTTGTTTTCGTACGTATGCCATTCAATATTAGTTTCGTTAATTAAGTTTGTTAGCTTTCTATACTCCTCTTCAGAATTAACGTTGACTTTAATTTGCTTGTTGCTCATCATACTGGTTTTATAGTCAAATTCTCCTGTATTTAATCGGTCTTTGACTGCACTATAATCTTCTACATTACTTAGAATTACTGGTGGTGGTTTCATAGCTTTCCTAGTTTTATCTGATTGCTTTTTAGGGCTATCTATTTCAGGCGATTCAGCTGCCTTACGCTTTTTATTATTTCTAAATTTAGGCAAAAGCCAATCCGTTTCTCTGGCAATTAATGCCTCCTCTTCATCCGAATTAGCCGGACTATAGGATTTCTTTTTAGGGGTTGTATTTTCTTGTGATTGTGTTAAACTGTTGTTTTGTACCTGCAATGTTTGAATTTTGCATTTCAGTTGATTGATTTCCTGCAATGCCTGCTGTAGTTGCAGTTGCAGATTAGCAATAAATTCGTTTTCTGGCGTCTGCATGATAGGTGTTAACGTAACTCCATTGTTCTGATTAGAAACACCTTGCGCTATTAACTGTTGCACCGGAAACATTATCCTTTTCGCGATAACTTGACGACCCCGGTCAGCGCCGTGGGCCGTCTGATATCACCTCGCGTATATGATACCACTTTGGTTTCGCGTTGTAAACACTTTGAGAACACTCCGGAACACGTCTTTCCTTAACGAAACTCAATAGTTTGAATATATAGGTAGTTAAGATAATTATTGTAATAATATACTTGCACTACCTCACGCTTGCTATATTCCTGGTTGATTCTATATCCCTTGGATCGAGCTGCCGTATCCCTTTTAGAAAAGCAGGCGTAATCATTGTGGCCATATGTAGTCCTAGGGAGTCCTTTATTAAAAAGCCACGATCTGTCAATACAAAATCTCCTGGCAAGAGATTGTTTAAAATCCCACAATCCTCTGTTAGACCTTTATCGCTTATTCTGCCACCATATCCATGTGATATAAATGATATTGATCCAGAAGGAGTGATGCCTATTAGTAGTACCTTTACCGTATTATGTTGTTTGTACGTAGACCATGTAGTACACGCAAAACTTTAAATGCGCGCGGGCTACAGCGTCATTCTTCCATGCTCACGTAAAACTTTTACATTCGCTGGAAAATTCTCACTTTTTTTAACTTGTAGAACAATCTACTATTAATTCACTAGCGATTTAAGAAGAAAATTAACTTGCTAGCATATAAACATTATAAACAGTTACTGATGGAAACTATTATAGAGATAATAATAATAATGGCAGTTTAAAATGACAAAGAAATAATAATTAATCGAGTTATGTAACAATAACAGTAAAGAGTAACTGGAGACTTGAGTTACCACATTTATATTTTTATGACGCTCAACGCCTCAACGGCTTAAACCTGAAAAGAAACACAGATTGCAGGCAGCTGAAAATTATTTCGGTGGCGCAAATAATTCTCACATATAATCTCATAAGAGCATTAATTCTTTCCGCCATTTTTGTTACTGCGTTCCAACAACGTCGTATTAATTAGGACGCCTTCCAGAGGCAAGCGTTTCCTTTCCAGAGACTTTCCATTTGAAAATTTTTTTTTTGAACTTTTCCTTACTGCCAATCGCTAGCATGCTTTTAAAACTTTCTTTAGTGCAACAAAAGTTATTAAATTCGTTGTACATTTTAAATGCGGCATATGCCGCGGGTTTCAGCTAGTACACATATAAGAGACAAATGCAAAGTAGCAGATACAGTACGATGGGTAAGAAAACGAAGACGGGAGTGGAACGAGGATGTATCCAGAATGACTGATACCAGAATAGCTAAAATAGACCGCAACGGCAAGCCCCAGAGCAGAAAACCACCGAGAAGACCTCCAAAGAGATGGCGCGGAAGTTGTCAGTCAACATCCCAAGAACAACCACAACCACCAGCATAATGTTTCCAGAATATAAACAGGCGATATCACCTTCTTAAAGCTGAAGAAGAAGAATTGTAATGCCTCTAATGTTTTCTCGCGGAAGGCACATTGGGTTGAAATGACAGAATTGGTTAAATTGCTATAACTAGCAGACCGGTGGCGGAAAATGTGTAATCAAATGAGTTAGAATACAGTTTAAGGGCTTTCTATGCGTTAGGAAGTTTAAAGTTGGGTGGAAGGTTCAATTTGTTACGTAAGGTAGTGCTAAGAAGGAATTTTTTTAAATGCAAGCCCTAAGAGGGTGAAAAGGGGTAAAATAGGTTTTCACGAATTCCTTAATGTCTCTTACCGGGCGTTTACTTGCAAAGATTTTCAATGAAAATGCTTAGAAACGTATTTCAGGATTTTGCCCTAATCAACCCCTAAAAGTGCAAATATGTGTTTGCAGTAAATTTCAAAAATTCACCCCTAAGGTGGTATAAAGAGGTAAACTGGGTTTACACGAATTCCTCAATATCTCTTAGACCCGGCTATCGCCTCGTCAAAAGAAGTAACATTCTCACGTTCTAAAATCATTAATTTCGGGCACTTAATACAAAAATAACATTTTCCAACTCATACAATTATTGAGGTTCTTCCTAATTAAAATTTGAAATTAATATATCCAAAAAACTTGACACTTGACAGTTTGACACAATGATATCATTAGTTACCAAAGTACACTGTGTTATTTCCTATGGTTTTTTTTTTATTTACAAAAAGCACAATTTATTCGCTAGTGACTAATAGTAATTTACGATACAAGTGCGTAAAGGTAGTCTTTAGTCACGATTTACGCATGTGTATCGTACAATATTTTATTTACGATAGAATCTACAAAACTCGGTAACTATAAGAAAAATATTTAAATGTAAATTGCAAACGGTCGCAATTTTGCATGCTTGAAAATTTTAAAACCGTTGCTACTGACGACGTGCCGAATGAAATCTTTTAAACACGTTGCTACTGACGACGTAAACTAATGAAAACATGTTATTAAACAGTCGTTTTACAAACTTGAAACTGCCACCTAACAGTCAATTTTACGCTCTCGTAGATAAAGTAAATTTTATCCACTATTACCATTAAAGTGTTACTCTAGCAACGTGGCTTTAGTGGATAAAGCACTTACAATTTTATAGGTGGGTGTTGGAAAGTAGTTATGTATGGTACAATTGAATAAAGAGGCATTTTAACCATAAGGGAAAAACTTTAGCTCACGAGACCGCCGAGTGAGATCATTTCCGCCAATGTATAAAATATCTTTATTCAAGTGTAGCATATAAAACGTTTTCCAATACCCACAATTAATTGTATAAATAAGTTTTAAAATTGAATAAATAATTTTAAATATGTAATCATATTATACTTGGTTGTGTACTAGTTTCCACTAACATGTTTGTATTTTGTAAGTTGCTATGGATTATTAACTATTTTATTCACTAGTGAATAAAGTAACTCTTTGTCCATCCTCATGATTAAAATTTTGCTTTACCATGAAGATTTGCTCAGATACAATACAGCTTTATAAATGGGCATTGAAAAAAGAAAATTACTTCACTACTATAACCAAATTCTCCTGAGAAAGTATATGGAAACAAATAACAAAAACGTAAGTGTATTAAAAAAATGTAGGCACCACTCCGCTGCCGACCGAGCTTACAAGAATCTTACTGGTCAAACGCTCCATAAAAGCCGCGATTTTTTCCAACAATTTCAACACTTTCGACTACAATATATTTTTCAAAATGTATGTTTGCCTAATCTTTTTATTGACGTGTAACCCGACCACGTCAATCATGTTGCAATAAAAATAATTCAAATTCAACAGTATTCAATTTCCACATACATACATGGAAGTATAAGGTCTACACACTTACTTGGGTGCCTGCACGTCTTCAGTTATGAATTTCATTCTAGCCCGAAATTTCTATGAAAATGTGCTTCAAAAAAAGTTGGGCGTTATGACCAAGTTGGGCGTTGTGACCAGAATCAAAAGTCTGCGTTGTGACCAAGTTGGGCGTTGTGACCAGAATCAAAGTTGGGCGTTGTGACCAAAATTGAAATTAGGCGTTGTGACCAAGTTGTGCGTTCTCACCAATCGAAATTGGGCGTTGTGACCAAGTTGGGCATTCTGACTAAAATCGAAGTTGGGCGTTATGACCAAAGAGGTGGTTTCAGTGGCCTCGATAGCTCTCTCCTATAACAGGCGTTGTGACCAATATCGTTTTTGGGCGTTATGGCCAAGTTGGGCGTTCTGGCCAAAATCGAAGTTGGGCGTTATGACCAAAGAGGTGGTTTCAGTGGCGTCGATAGCTCTCTCCTATAACAGGAGTCGGTGGGCGTTGTGACCACGTTGGGCGTTGTGACCAAGTTAGGCGTTGTGACTAATATCGTTTTTGGGCGTTATGGCCAAGTTGGTCGTTGTGACCAAAATCAAAATTGGGCGTTGTGTCCAAGTTGGGCGTTGTGACGAGAATCGAAGTTGGGCGTTATGACCAAATTCTGAGTTGGGATTTGTGACCTGCGGGCGTTGTGTCCTAGCCCCATATTCCCAACAAATGAACAGACAGATGCACAGATAGAAAGACAGACAAACAGATGGAATTACAAAAACCTATTTTTTGTCATCTAGGGGCCCTGAAACGTGAAGATCTGAAGAAACTTCGATAGGTGATTTTTTCGCGATTACTATACTGCATATATAAAATATTTACATACACACTGAGTGCGGTTCAGAGTGTATAACAAATGGCAACACTTTTTAATGCAGTTTCATAATAATTAAAAGATCTATTATCACAGAAGGCTGGCACATAGTAAAAACGTAAGCTCCAACGACATCTCGGAGGACTTTCATAACACATACGGTACGAAAAACATTGGAATTGGTTGTTCTAGAGATGTTAGGTTAGTATAGTTATTATTTTATAATTTAATTATTTCTACATTTTCACGTAACATCCAACCGCGTTAATTAAAATTATCACCGGCAGAAGGACCAATAATCATAATTTTGCTATTTTTCAAATTTGTTTGAATTGAATTTGTAACCATCGCTTCCACCTTGTTTCTTCCGAAAAACGCAGCCACTGTTGCTCAAGATTCTTGCAACAACACCACGCTTTAACGCGGAACCTTGTGCCCGGCAACCATTTTTCCTGTGTGAAACAGCAGTCGATATTTGTTGAAGACGATTATTGCTATAATTCCGTCCATCTCGCTCCTGCTGTTATAATCAAATTGGTAAGTCAAGACAATTTATTATTTTTGTGTTTTTTCTTATTTGTTGTTCACGATCTACTTGTTAATTAATTAAATTCATTGTTGTAACGCGCACATAATTTTTAGTCGTACTTAATTAGTAGATTTTCCATCGCATAATTCGTCTTATAAAAACGCCGCATTTTGCTTCCCGTTTTACTTTTACTGTTCAGGATAGGCTATTGTTAGTTTATCGTTTGGAAAGCAAAATTGAATAAGCAACAGTAGTGTGTAGTACAGCTACGTGCATTTTTTCGAATTACATAATTGGTTAATCATTGGCAAGTTATAGTTCGTTGTCCTAATTCCTTTTGTGAAGGTGGATACCCGTGTTTAGCCGCCCCTGTGTCGCAAGTGAAAACGGGTTCAGCAACCCTGCTTAAAATCCGGCTCAAAACCGTTTCTAAAAAGTGCCGCCAGGTAGCAAATTCCAGCTATCTGTTCGCTGTTTGCAGCACCCTTTCTAATTTTGAATTTACTAATCAATAGATTCTTTTTTCTGCTATTAACATGTCTCCTAAGACCAATGCAAAGTATATTGAAACCCCTGCCTTACGAGATAGTCTAATAAACAAATTAACGGAAACATTAGAAATTGCCCAAACAGCACAAGGTGAGCCCGCACGCGGTTTTATATTTAAAAGACGTCATCAAGATGTTGATGGCATTTATTCTAAATTACATGCTGCACATAAAAATGTAATATCACACTTATCCAGCCATGACGAGCCAGATTTTAAGACAGAAGATTCAAATAGGAAAAAATTATGATTTGCGCGCATTTAATTCAACGCCTCCAACTGGTAACGGAAATGGTAACATTCGTCTCCCAAACATTCAATTGCGTCACTTTAATGGGAGTTTGGACTCTTGGTCTCCCCTTTTCAGCTGTTTAACACTGTAATTCACAATGTGACAACTCTATCGAACATTGAGACATTTCAGTGTTTAATTAGTTGCCTTTCAAATAAACCCCTAAATTTAATAAAATCGCTACAGTTATCAGAGGGTAATTATCCAATTGTCTATCAAATCTTAATAGATCGATACGACAATAAACGCGGATTAGCCACCCATTGTTGGTATAAAATCCACTCTTTAACATCGTTAATGGAAGAATCCCCCAAAGGCCTTCGGAAATTATTTAATAATTTCCGGGGAAACCTCGCAGAATTATGAGTTTTAAAAATCGCCGATTGTCTTGAAAACTTTATTTTATTGAATACTTTATTGAATAAACTTGATCCAAGTAGGCGCAGGTTACTCGAATCTAAAATTCGAGATTTAAAACAGGAAGTCCCGACCTTCGAAACTCTTGATACCTTTATTAAAAGTCAATGTAGGGTTCTGGATACTATGACAAATTCGCAGCCATCTGCAGAACGATATAGCCCCAAAATTCAAAATAAAGGATCCAAACGGATCTTTCATGTGACACCAACCCAGGTATCTCCTAACAAGTGAGTAGAGTACCTACAGGCGTTCTGGACCAAAATGTGTCACTGCGCAGGTTTCTGCGCAGGTTTCTGCGCAGGTCTGCGCGGGGTTTTTGCGCAGGTTTGTCAAGGTCGTTGGTCTAGCCGGGGTCAAGGTCACGGGCCTAGCCGGGGTCAAGGCCGAGGTGGGTCACAGGCCTAGCCTAGGCCAAGGTCACGGTCCTAGCCGGGGTCGTGGGTCTAGTCGGGATCATTGGCCTCGGCCACTTCAGGGAATTTTTTGGACTAAATGTCTAATTTTGAAATTTTTACAAGACTTATCAAAATTTTCCCAGGCTCGACAGAATGTGACTCATCGTCTGGGAATGTTGACATGTCCATTCTTGCAGGATGTTGTTATCAGTAGATAGAACAATGACATCCATTGTTTTAAAATCAGCACGAAATTGGACAATAAAGCCATTGTTGTCTGGAGATTAAAATGTGCAAAGCTGGTAAATAGAACAATGACATCCATTGTTTTAAAATCAGCACGATAATTGGACAATAAAGCCATTGTTGTCTGGAGGAATTTTTGCTGACCTCCATTATCAGATAAATAGGATGTTATTGTATGAAGCTTCAGACTTGTCCAGACATGTTTGAGAAATGTGCAAAGCTGTTAAAAACCCATTGTTTGAGAAAAATCAGCACGACTGCTAAATTGAATGAAGCCTTTGTCTGAATTTTTTGCTGACACAGTTGATGACCTCCATTATCAGCTGCGATGATGAATAAATAGACCGGCTCGGCTGCCTGCAAGAGTTAGTATTACAACCGCACGCGCGCGGACATGTCTGCAACAGACAACGTTACCGAATTAAGTTCAAATTCAATAAAAACCATCAGAGACGCGCTAGCGATTGTAAAATATAGTGATGAGGCTCAGACATTGCTTAAACATGTAAATAAAACCATTTTAATTGTTAGTCGATTTATCCGTAAGCATAGTTTTAAAAATGAAAATCCATTCAGGCTAGAGGCAAATTTAAGTTTATTAAAGGGCCAACGGCAATTATTGAGAAATTTAAAAGCAAAATTAGCAAAGAAGGTATGGGAAGATGTAGAATCTTGTTTTAAAAGTAGAATAAGAACACGTATGATTGTAAATTTAGGCTACAAGGAACCTCAAGAATTTCTTGCAAAATCATACAGAAGTTTCTCAATAAAAGTGAAACAAATTATTACAAATAACTTAATGCTTAAAGCTAACGTAATATTTAGTGCATATTTTATAAAACCTAGTAGTGGCGAGATAGATTTAAAAACGTTTGCTACTAAAAATGAAAAAATTGATTCTGGTACTAATTTAAAACAGTGGTATGAGACTAATGTTGAGAATATGCTGTTGACGAAATTAGAAGATTTTCAAGAACGTGATTCAGGTTGGAGTTTGCTTGAGATATTACATTTAAAAGTAAATTTAAATAATTACACGCCATTAACAGTAGGTAAATATATTGAGTTACCTAAAGATATTAAAAATAAAAAGGCTGTCATTAACGTAAAAAATGATGATGAATATTATTTTTTGTGGTCGGTAGTGTCAGCATTATATCCTGCAAATAAGCATTCTGATAGAATATCTTCATATCCAGATTTCAGTGAAGTTTTAAAGTACTCGGGGCTAGAATTTCCAATGAAATTAAAAGATATATCAAAATTTGAAACAATGAATGATTTACGTATAAATGTTTATACGCTAGAAAGAAAAAACAAATTTGGTAAAAATGCAGTACTGCCCATATATATCAGTAAAAATACTCAAATTAATAAAGATGCTATACATTTATTAATGATATCCAACGATGAGGGGCAGTTCCATTTCTGTTGGATAAGAAACTTATCTAGATTGGTTACAACTCAACTGCATAAGTACCACGCTCAAACTTTATTATATGATACGTGTTTAAATCATTTCGTAACTAAAGAATCGCATTTAAGACATATTAGAAATTGTGATAGTGTAAATGAAACTAAAATTAGAATGCCCGAAGAAGGTACAACAATAGAATTTAAAGACTATAGATATCAGAAAAAGTACCATTTTCAATATACGCAGACGTGGAGTGTGTTTTAGAGAAAGAACAGAATTTTGTTTCCGAAAATGCGGGGGTTTATCAAAAACATGTTCCATTTAGTATTGCATATTATTTAAAATGTTCATATGACGATAGTTTATCTCGATTTAATATATATCGTGGTGCCGACTGTATGGAATGGTTTGTAAAAGAATTACAATCTATAGCATATCAAGTAAATAATATACGGACAAATATACAGCCTATGGACATTAGCCAGCAGGAAAACGAATCATTTCAAAAATCGGTATGCTGTTACATTTGTAAACAACCTTTCGCCGACAAAGACGTGCGTGTACGTGATCACAATCATCAGACAGGTGAGTATAGAGGTAGTGCTCAACACTGTAATCTTAACTATAAAGATGCACATTATATTCCCGTTCTCTTTCACAATCTCAGCGGTTATGATGCACATTTTATTATAAAACCATTGGCCAAACTGATTATGGGAGATATTAAATTGTTGCCTATAAATAAAGAAAAATTTATATCATTTACAAAGCATGTGGATGGTACAAATATTGATTTTAGATTTTTAGACTCGTTTCGATTTATGGCTAGTAGTTTAGAACAATTGTCATTAAATTTACCAAACAATTTAAAAACTATTACACGCAAATTTTGCAAGAGCGAAGAAGAATTTGAATTATTACTACGTAAGGGTATCTTTCCATACGACTACCTAGACAATTTTGAAAAGTTGAATGATAAAAGTCTTCCTGACAAAACACAATTTTTTAGTCAGCTGCATAGAACAGCTATTTCAGATGAAAATTATGATCATCCACTGCGTGTTTGGAACACATTTAATATGCAAACTCTAGGCCAGTATGCGGATATGTACCTTACGGTTGATGTTCTACTCCTAGCTGATGTGTTTGAAAATTTTAGAGAAAATTGTATGAAAACGTATGAATTAGATGCTCTACATTTTTACACGGCACCAGGATTGGCATTTCAAGCAATGTTAAAAACTAGTAAAGTTAAACTTGAGCTGCTGACAGATGTAGATCAACTGTTTTTCATAGAAAGGGGTATTAGAGGAGGGTTAGCACAGAGTTCGAATCGATACGCTAAAGCTAATGATCGATATATGGGTGAAAAATATGTAGAAGCCGATCTTGAATCATATATCCTGTATTTAGATATTAATAACATGTACGGAGCCGGGATGTCTGAATATCTGCCGTATGGAGGGTTTGAATGGGTAAATGATTTAGATATTCCTAATATTGATCATTTAAATACTCCGGAAAATTCTGAAACAGGCTATATTTATGAAGTCGATTTAGAATATCCTCAAAATTTATTTAAACTTCACAAGGATTTGCCTGACCATTATACACCGCCAACATCTGAACAATCAAAATTGACAACCCCATTATTTAAAAAAGAAAACTACGTAATACATTACCGCAATCTGCAGCAAGCTGTAAGTTTAGGGCTGAAAACTGTAAAAATCCATAGAATATTAAAATTTAAGCAATCAGCTTGGCTTAAACCGTACATAGATTTAAATACAAAATTAAGGCAAGCTGCCAAAAATAATTTTGAAAGATTTTTATAAACTTATGAATAATGCTGTATTTGGAAAAACTATGGAAAATACAAAGCAATAAAATTAGTTTCTAAATGGGAAGGTAGGTACGGAGCCAGTGCATATATATCAAAACCAAATTTTCACAGCTGTACTATTTTAGATAAAGACTTGGTACTTATAGAATTAAATCAGTTGGAAATAGTTTTTAATAAGCCAATATACGTTGGATTTTCAATCCTAGATATTTAAAAAATTTTAATATACGATTTTCATTATAATTATATTAAACAGAAGATGGGTAATCAAGCAAAACTGCTGTACACAGACACTGATAGTTTCATATATCACTTTACCCTTCCAAATATATACGATTTTATACGAGAAGATATTCACAAATTTGATACAAGCGATTATCCTCCGAACAATCCATATAACATTCCACAAGTTAATAAAAAAGTAATAGGTCTAATGAAAGACGAAATGAGTGGTAAAATAATTACCGAATTTGTTGGTCTACGTGCAAAATTGTATGCTTTCAAAACATTAGAGGATACTGAGAATGGAGAATTTAAAATTTCAAAGAATGCTAAAGGTATTACCGGAGCTGCTTTGAATAGAATTACATTTGACGATTACAAAGACTGCCTGTTTAATAACGAAACAGTATTTTGCGATCGGAGAACAATTAGATCAAAAACTCACAACGTAGTTTCTTTAAAACAAAGAAAAAAGGCTTTAGACCCACATGATGACAAAAGAATAATCAACTGTATGTATACTGACACTTTGCCTTGGGGCTACTGCCCACCAAGCACATTATAAACATCAGCTCTCTCTCTCTCACGCTTCGAGCGATGACGTGATTTCTCGCAGTTGGAGAGAGCAGCATGTGCTATAAAGACAAAGATAAAAGTATAAGACATCTCAGTCTGCAAAATGTTGCCGTCAAATTCAAATATACTGTGGTTGAGCAAAGATCTATATGTTAAAAATAAAAAAATCTATAATTTCCATTTACGTAATGCTATAGGACGTAACGACTTGCAAACTATGAAGTTTATATTACACAAAATTGGTATTGCTATACCGAGCAAAACTCTTATTTGGGCTACGCACTTTAAAAGTGTTGAAACTTCTATCGTAAATGAAATTTTAAAAACTATGTTAGCTGCCTTTAATGTTATTAGAGAAATTATTAACCAAGTAAGAAGAGGGGAGTTGAAAATTAATACTGAAACAGATCTTAATTTAATCCTTTCAAAATTATCGCTGCAGAAGATTACTTCCTACGAGCAGCATTTTCTTATTGAAACAATATCATCTGGCTCTCGAATCGAATTTGCAACTGACGAGCAACAGCAATATCCATATTTTCTTCACGATGCAGTCTTTGAGGCTGCTTATTATGCCCACAGCAAGTTTATAGAAGACGTGTTCGAATATTTAAATACTAACCATATAAGTTATATATTTCAGCCTAGCGTTGTACGTCACCACACATATATTTTTAAATGGCTTGAGGAAAATATCAGAAAAGCTCAAAATGGTGAAGCCCTTGGTTGGAGAAGCGGTCCATGTTCCGGTCCCTGGCCTTGAACAACACCTCAAGACTATATCGATACTTACACACTGTTAACTTCTGTTTCCCCTATGTATAAATAAGATGTATAATAATTAAATAAAGCATATATTTAAGTGTACATTTATTCTCCTTCTCCTTGTCAAGTTTTGCTTTGCTTATGGGTAAGTACGGTGTATATATTAATGAAATAAAACATATTAAAAATAAAAAGTCTTTTATTTTAATCTTTAATAATTACAAGTATAAGTTTTTAATTATAATTACTAAGTTTATTACCTAACTTAATTTCTATCTCTATGGGATTTAAATCTAGAGGCAGTGTTGGTTCAGGAAGTGTAAAACTATATGTTGCTTGAAACGAAGGTGGTGGTGGTGATGGTGGTGATGGGGGTGATGGTGGTGGTGGTGGTGACACCTGCTCCAGTTCGAATTGCTGTAGCGGTGTGCACCTCTCAAAATTTTGTGTTGGGCTTAACCACCCCTGAATGTTGGCACAATTTATACAGCTGCAGCCCTCCACCTTTGTTATGTTAGACGACCAGGAGTGCGGTTGTCCCATTGGAGGAGGTGGAGGAGGAGGAGACTCCATATTTTCTTCAGTCTCACTCCAGAGTATAACCTCCTCCTCCTCCTCCTGGCTCCACGGATCGTCAGCCCATGAGTCAAAACCCCAACTATGATTTGAGAAGCAGTCTTCGGTAAAGGCTTTCGATATCATTGTTATCGTAGAACTAATATTTCTATGATTAGTATTCTTATATATAATATTCTCCTCTGCCTTACACCGGCTGCAGGAGGTGCTTGCGTAAGCTATAACAGGTCTGGACAGGTCTGAACATGTCTGAACAAGTAGACATCAGATGCGATAACTGCGATTAATGGTTTTCATTATACCACTTGTGCAAAATGTGAACATTTTGTATGGCACATTGAACCCGTGTACCATAATGAGAACAAAAATTAATATAATTATACAAGGTCTTTAATTGTTTTATATTTGGGCAAGCTGGTAAATCGACAAATTTTACATTATCAGTTTGTTCTCCAATCAGAATTTTTTAAAACCATCTTCTTTTATCTAACCCTTTGAGAAATATGGAATCACCGCTTTGTATGACCTCTCCTATGTACAGAGACAATTTTTCGTAGGGTACTGTGTCATGATTATTATTATTGCTCCATTCTAACCCGTGCAAATTAGTTGTAAGCCAAATCACTTGATCTTTTAGAGAATTTGAAAGGTGTTCGTACGCTATCGGTGGTTCTACTATCCGATGGATTGTAACATTTGTATCACTATCATATACAGCTATTTCTTTGCAAATAAAGTTGCTATTTTTATATTGAAAACCTTGAATATCTATAAATTTCATCGCTAATGTTGTCGAAAGAGCAATCAATCTGCAACTAGTTGAACTAGTATCTAGCTAACTATTTTTATGTCACTGGTAAAATAATTATATTTCACTTTTCGATCGAATAAAATCAATGCGTAAGCTGAAGTGTTTTTCGATATATCAGTATTGGTTTCGAAGTCGAATATCTACAGCACCGCCTTTTAATGATTCATTTTGTCTAGAACAATCTATTACGACTAGTGGAGCTATACTTTTGAATTGTGCACGCGTAAGAACAGGCTGATTGTCATGTTCGTAGTAAGATGATTGAAAACCTGCAAACATTTCATACAGTTGCGCATATCGATTGATGGCAAATTCCAGATTTAAATTATCATAGGGATATCTTTCGGAATTGAGGTAAAGTGTAATATTTCTTAAATCGCAAGAATCAAATTGGGCCATATTTTTAACAGTTTTATTTTTTCGGTCTGTTTGGAAACCTACAATAATGTGACGTGGCGTTTCTACTTGACTAACATTTTTTAGAGCCCAAGTGTGTCGTTTTGTCTGTTGTAATGCTGGATACTCGTGCAATTCCCAACTTCTAAAATTGATTTCCAACTGACTACTTTGCGCAATGTATTTTAGTAATTTTAATTGATTTACATCAGCCACCGAAATGTGTGGTACTCTCCAATACACTTTTGTTAATTCTACTTTAAGTTTTTCATCGACCGTATTAATAACAGCATTTAAATCTTGATTGCTTCTAATAAGTACTAATTCTTGTAGAACGTTTAGTAAAATTTTTCTAAAGTCTTCAAAAACTTCCATCAACATTTCGCAGAGGACAAATATCTGAAAATTACCTTTTGAATCGATCAATCCGTCAATAGATGTTTTGGTAGGCGTCCAACCTGCATTCTCTAAACGAATACTTTGAGTCGAATTATATGACACGTAGGCTTTCATAGTTGCAGTTATGCCGACATTTCTTACACGATCAACCACCACACCATTAAGTTCATATCTAATTTCATCTAGTAGGTGAGATATGCCTAAATTTGCAAATGATCCCGTTGCAGTAGCTTTACTATCTGCATCCTTTAACAATTTACCTTCGAAACATATAACACTGTTGCACGGTAAAGTGTACACATCTTGATGTAAAATAGGTATTCGTATTTCATCGTTATTATTAAATGTTGTAGAAGAATAGGGTTGATGCGTATGTTTCTCCGCATAGACAATCGAGTTATCTTGAAAAGCTGTTTCAGTAACGTTTAGTATTTCAGAAGTCATCATTTTTATTTGATGCAAAACAAGCGCTCTTAATATTACAGAGTATTAAAATTTTTCGAATATTAACAGTAAAATTTAATTTAATAACAGTCCAGATGTTTTTTCTTTTTGATTTCCTCCTCGCCGTCACTTGTAGCAGTTAGCTTCAAACCTAAAGTTTTTAGAAACAGTTTATTGCCAGATGTTAATCTATCGACTGCAGGCAGCCTACTAATGTTCGAAACAAACTGATCATCTCTAATATATGTTTGCTGCGGCTGCTGCTGAGAGTTGTATCTAACCACCATTTTGTTTCTTGAGATGCAACCTTACCGTGATGGTTTCTCCGCAGAAATTGACCAATTTACCGTTTTGATCCAGTATTTGTATGACAATGTTATCAATAATTCTCGTAGTGATTGGTAGATATATAACGTTAGAGGGATTTTCTACAATCTTAAATCCTGGCGGATCTGTAGGGAAAAATTGATGAACTCTGTATAGAGCATTGCTGTTGTGATAAGTACCAGTTACGATATTGCAATCAATACATATAGTATTAACTTTAAATATATCTACAGGATTATCGGAAATATATCTACCATAAGCTTTCAATTTCTTAGGTTCGAAACCTAATAACTGTCCAATACTATATTTAGCAGTAAAATCGATTGCTAAGGATGATTTAATTTCACTCCTGAGCGTGTTATTATTAGGCTTAATATGTAGCACAGGTTCTGCTTGGTGCTGCACCATATTTTTGTCTAGTACATCATTAGCACTACCCGCTTGAGGAAAGGGTGGCTTAGACTTTGTTACACCTATACCCAGTTCATGTCTAATATATTGACTTATATCGGCAACTTCATATGAACCGTGAGGTATTTCAATTACAGCGTGTTTACCATCAATATCAGTATAATGAAATTTATTATTATTCGAAGCAATATTAGGTATAGTATTATAAGCTTCAAAACTGATGAATCCTATAACATATTCAGATTCCGGATCCAGATGTATGGATGGATACTGAGCTGAGAACATATTCATTTCCAGACAAGGTACACGTCCAGGACATGTTTAATAGTAGACGGTTTAACTAGAACTGAAACAAAACATCTGGAGACCTATAATTTTAATTACATTCTCATCAGCCTACGACTCTCCTCCTCCTCCTCTAAGAATCTTACTGGAAATAAAACAACTTTTATTAAACAATAGGTTTTATTTTTTCCTTTTACATCCTTATTCAGTATACATTGCAATTGTTTATTTAAGATAGGTTCTAACAATAGAGACATTTTATCTATTCTATTCTTAAACCTCATCCTGTCGAGTGCACAGAACTGCCAGTAATTGTATGGAAGTTCATCATCCTCCTCCTCTTCTTTCTGACGAATTTCGACAATCGGGTAAAAGTGAACCTGCTTGTTGATTTTACTCCTGGCGTTCTTTGTCATACAACACCAAGTCATGTTTAAACTGGCTTATTAACAAGTTCAGGTCTGGCTGCCGCTCGCTTAATTTCAAACAAAAAAGTTCCTTTGAAATATCTTTTAATTTGCAATATATTTCAATATCTCTTTTCAATTTCTCCAGATTTTCAGTAAAGCGGTTGAACTGCATTCGATATTTATAGTATCGTTGCTGCTTCATAATGCGAATGTGCAAAACTCAGACTTCCCATACTATAAGTACATCCTCAGACGATGACGTCATCCTCCCACATCTGCAAGTCTTGACATGTCTGGACAGGTCTTTTCTCGCAGTAAACTGGTAGGAAGCTAACACATGGCGTCGTGCAAAAATTGTAAATATAAATGCCCGCAATTTACAGAATCATAAGTTTGAAATGCCTGGTGATTATATTTAATAGGATGACAGCTGCCATTTTTGCCACTTGTCAAATATTTCACAATTTCTATTGGAGGTTTTAAGTTTCCAAAACTGTCAAAGTAAATTGCATCTTTCCCCCGTTTTATGTAAGCCACCCAATGTGTACCAAGATTGGTTTTATCATCCAAATTTACAATACCCCATTCTATATTTCGAACCTGTTTTGGTAAATCATCTCTCATAAAAATGCCGCGAAAGTTAGGAATTTTTAAACGTTTAGCGTATGATTGTAAATCGATATTTGACAAGGCCTGGTTTGGCAGCTGCATTACAATTTTTTTGTCGTGAACAATCCGTATCCTTTTTTATAAGGTTTTAGATATAACCCTTTACCTAAAGCTATTGCTTCCATCGTTTTATTATGTCTTTCAGACTCTGCTAATTGTTTTTTTTTTGCCGACTGGGCATCTTTAACCACCTTTGCAATTCCTGCAGCTCCGCCGCTAAGAGCTCCTAACGCGCTAAGTCCTGCAAAGATTGGAATCAAGGATAACATTTCTCCTGTTTTTTGGCACACGTATTACTCAAGGAGTTTTAATAACTTGTTTCTCTTTATTTTATTAATTGTCTTAACAGCAATATTTGTAGTATCGCTTAAGTCTCGCAGCAGTCGTCCTCCTCCTCCTCCTAATTCAGTTCGTGCTTTTTTCACTACCTGATTGAAAGTAAGCGTATCTCCAGAAAAAGGTGTCCTCTTTCTCTTTTTACCAGTTTTCTTTTTAGCTCCCATCCCCATTTTTACTTTTGCCTTTATAGCTGCAGCTACTCCTGCAGCCGAGACACGTTCACCTAAGCTAGTATCTGAAGCTTTAATACGTCCAATAGAATTTTTAGCTAAAACTCTGTCAGTTTTATGTCGTTCCTCCATATTATCAGAATGTTTTGTATAAGCCAAATCGTGCTCACGACACGCTTGATCTAATTTGTTAATTCCGGGATCTCATCGTGCAATTATTTTCTCAAGTTTTGTGCCAGGCCCTCAATGTTGATATCCTGGTATGTGCAATTCGAAAGGCAATTTATTAATGAGCGTATTGAGTACACCAGCACCTCGTCGGCGATGGACTGGTTTAGTGTTTCGACGTCGAACCATTTTATAGAACTGAGAACTGATCGATTAGGACCTTAATATATATAGATATGCATAGCAGTTTTAGTATAAGTTTCCAAGTAGACGTCATGAGGGTAGTTACACTAAAAAATAGTTTGCCAATAAAAAAGCATTATAATCATACTGCATCTCTAAGCAGGAGACACGGACCGTTGTTACCTTCCACGATACGATGCCTCGTTCTAGGCCCATCGAATAGTGGTAAAACAACCATCATTATTTCGCTAATAGAAGATGTTAATGGAGTACGATTCGAAAATATTTATATATTCAAAATCGCTGTTTCAATCAAAGTTTGAATATCTAAGTAAGTTGTTTCAATCAATTACTGAGGTTGGTTACTATACATACAGCGATGGTGTAAACATTGTACCACCTGACCAAGCTGAATCTAACAGCATTTTTATTTTTGATGACATTGCTTGCGACAAACAGGACGTTATGAGAGAATATTTTAGCATGGATCGACATAAAAATATAGACTGTTTCTATCTTTGTCAAACATATGCATGTATTCCTAAACATCTTATTCGCGATAATGCTAACATACTGGTGCTGTTTAAGCAGGACGATATGAATTTACAGAAGGTCTACCGAGATCATGTTAATACCGACATGACTTATGAACAATTTAAAGAAATGTGCGCTTATTGCTGGAATAGTCATAAACACGGATTTTTCGTAATAGACAAAGATAGTGATTTAAACATTGGACGCTATCGTTATGAATTTGATTCGTATATATACATTTAACAATTCTGATATCTATTATTTGATAGAAAGCTGTTGACGTGTGAACTAGTTTGAATCTGTCAGTCTGTCTAGCTGTCTACCTGTTTACCTGTCTAGCTGTCTATCTGTCTACCTGTCTACCTGTCTAGCTGTCTACCTGTCTAGTTGTCTACCTGTCTACCTGTCTAGCTGTCTGCCTGTCTACCTGTCTAGCTGTCTACCTGTCTATCTGATTATCTGTCTAGCTGTTTACCTGTCTGGCTGTCTACGTGTCTAGCTGTCTACCTGTCTAGCTGTCTATCTGTCTACCTGTCTACCTGTCTATCTGTCTAGCTGTCTATCTGTCTACCCGTCTACCGCTTACATACTTGCGCCGATAATGAAAACGAATGTAGCGACAGAACTTATTAAAACTAAAAATATTATAAGACAGAAAGTTCGAGTTCTTAAGGAGGGTAAGTTGGTGGAACAACAGCTCCTCGGTAAGTTTTTTAAACCTGTTACAGAACAAATGTAAAGTGTTGCAAAAGTGATAAATAAAAAAGAGAATCCCCCATCTTCAAAACTAGAATTATTTACACCAAAACCGGTTGATGAAGTATTGTGCGAAACCGCCGAAGATGATTCTAATACGATTATAGCAAACAAATATCAGCCGTCTACCAACATAGAACCGCAAGCTATAAGCTCTTTCTTAGAACAGTATGATAAACTTCCTAAGAAATTTGTAAGCAATTATCTTATAGTAAGACCAAATCTAGGGAGGTATGGAATTAGATATGATTTTGACAAAAACCAATTTTATTTTGGTGGAGATGAGCTAGATATAAAGGGCTCTGATATAATTGTAAAAAATGTTCGCTATGAAGGTACGCCTGGTTTGTAAGAATTACTATTTAAAAACGATCCTCAAATAACTCCAACGTCGACAGATAGAGCAAATTATAATGATATCATAAACAGAACAGGTGCGGCGCATAGAAATTTTGATAAAAATGTGCAGAAGGTAGGTTTCAACCAAACGAAATACAAGAAATTTATAAAATATGACTCATCATCATCATCACCCTCGTCTTCATCAGTGTCATTAAGAGCTAAAAAGCGTTCTAGTAAAGGTATGCAACAAATGTATAAACAAGTTAGCAATAAACCGATGGACTATGTTTACTGGGATGATCCGAACGAGTTAGTCGATCGATTAAAGTTACTATATGCCTCTCAAGCATCCGGTCACACATAGAAATGAAATTGTTAGTATAATAGAAGAGTTAAAAGAGGCGGGAATCATTGAATAAAGTCAGTTCGACAATATCGAGAGATAAGTTCGGTCGTCACATTCAGCACAGAAATCTACACTTTTACGATGACTATGATAATTTTAATCTCCAACATAAACGATTAGCCAATCTTGCACAATCTCTATTTGAAGAGGATGCTGTCAACAAGACTCTCCTTAACAAAGAACTTAATAAGATTATTTACCGACTTTCCGAACACCAAAACTCTGCTAGTACAAATATAGAAATAGCAAATGAAATTATTGCAGACATTCAGGCTGAAATTGATCAACTTTACTTTTCTCTAAAACTAACTAAACCTCCGTCTAAACCTTCAGTTAGCGAAACTGTCTCATTTAGAGAGGTTCAAAATGACCCGGAAGAAAATAAACAGTTCGATTAAGGCTCAAATAGTAGACGAGTTGCATAAGCCTGCACGAATAAATTTTCGAAGGCGTCGTGTAATAGTAAAAGGATTGGATGATCTTCATCAAGCCGATTTAGTAGAAATGATACCATACTCTAAAGTAACTAAAGGTTATCCATATATTTTAGTAATTATAGATGTATTTTCAAAATATGTTTGGCTAGAGCCTATAAAAACCAAAACCTCCAAGGAAGTTGCTAGTGCAACTGAAAAAATACTATCTGAAAGCGGTAGAATTACGAAGAACTTGTAGACAGATCAGGGTAAAGAGTTTTTCAATAAAGATTTTCAAACACTAATGAATAAATTGCAAGTTAACCATTTCTCAACATTCAGCTCAAAAAAAGCGTGTCGTTGAAAGAGTAAATCGTACACTTAAATCTATTATGTGGAAGATGTTTAGTTTACAAGGTTCATACAAATGGCTTTCTCTATTATCTCAAGTCAGTCACACCTACAATCACAAAAAACATAGTACAATTGGTAAAAGACCGGTTGATGTGAATAAGAGTAATGAGAAGGAAATTCTCAATCAAGCCTATAATCATATAAAAATTACAGATTTAAGTGATGTAAAATTTAAGGTTGGTGATCCTGTGCGAATTAGCAAATATCGAACAATATTCGATAAAGGATATACGCCCAACTGGACTAATGAAATATTCACAATCGATCAAGTTAAATTAACTAATCCTATTACCTATCTACTAAAAGATGCTTCCAATCGGTCTATTCAAGGATGTTTCTACGATCTTGAGCTTCAAAAAGTTAAATATCCAGACATACATCTCGTTGAACGTGTAATAAAACGAAAACGTAACAAGGTATTTGTAAAATGGCTTGGATTTTCAAATCAGCACAACAGTTGGATTGATGGTAAAAATATTGTCTAAATTACCACGTTGTGATGACTCATCACTTAATTTTCATCGGTGCTATATAAACCTGATGTGCTGTAGTATTTCTATCATTCTCCTGTACGCGCTCTTTCCAAAAACATGGCAGATTTCAACCAGAAACTTTGCAACTTAAATGAGGTTAAAGAGTGGGAAAATGTACGAGATTTGAAGATTGACGAAAAATATCTAATAATAAATGTGTATCGGTGTCCAACTAAATACGGCAATAAAGTGGCAGTAGAATTGGACAACTTCAGATTCATTCAACCAGCACGCTACGATTGCCTAACAGACGCAGACCTACAACAATTAGGAGAACGTCGCTACTATATCATCTCGGGTGGCAAGTGCGGGAGCATCACAAAACTTGTCTTTGAGGAGATCGTCCAGACAGAGATGACATCCGTAGCACAATAATTAGCTGATGTATAATATATATATTTGTAATAATTTTATACATGTATGTTTTAGACAAAATAAAATACAAGTATATTTACATTGTTGTAACTACGATAGCAGCAGTGGACTGTAATTTTGATTAATCGAGAGCTACCAAATTATTTATGGCGAGGGTACGCGCAACAATTAGGGAGTGTATTGCCACCTACCTTTAATTACAGCTGCTTCTCTCGCGTCCAGCCTGCAGCCGTTACTTGTAGATGGAATTCTCGAAGATCTTTTGCACATACATTCTTTATTTAGCAGGACAGTTTTTACATACACAAGAATAACATTACGAACACGACAGCGCCGGCAATATTTCACGCGACGCGCTAGAGCTCAAGAATCACGCTCGCTCGCGATTGCTTTTCGCGCGACTTCAACGCAGCCTTCGATATTGGGCAGGCAGCTGAACTTTCCTATCTTTAACGCGACCCTCGCTCTTACCAAAAAACTAACTGCAACGCCTGGAGGCCTAAACAATTGTTGTTTTATTACACCATTGTGCATATAAAATTGGTTACAGGAATATTCCAGGTTGGTTAGTAATGCATAATATATTTGTAATAATTTTATACATCAACAAAAATTTCCGAACAAAGGCCCCATTCAATTTAGCGATTGTTCAGATTTTTCTCAAACAATGGCTTTTTAACAGCTTTTGCAAATTTCTCAAACATGTCTGGACAAGTCTGAAGCTTCAGACAATAACATCCTGTTTATCTGATAATGGCGGTCAGCAAAAATTCCTCCAGACAACAATGGCTCCATTGTCCAATTATCGTGCTGATTTTAAAACAATGGATGTCATTGTTCTATTTACCAGCTTTGCACATTTTAATCTCCAGACAACAATGGCGTTATTGTCCAATTTCGTGCTGATTTTAAAACAATGGATGTCATTGTTCTATTTACTGATAACAACATCCTGCAAGAATGGACATGTCAACATTCCCAGACGATGAGTCACATCCTGTCGAGCCTGAGAAAAATTTGATAAGTCTTGTAAAAATTTCAAAATTAGACATTTAGTCCAAAAAAATCCCGGAAGTGGCCGAGGCCAATGACCCCGACTAGACCCACGACCCCGGCTAGGTCCGTGACCTTGGCCTAGGCTAGGCTTGTGACCTTGCGCAGAAACCTGCGCAGTGACACATTTTGGTCCAGAACGCCTGTAGGTACTCTACTCAAGTGTTTCCTCTGCGATAGAGATCATTCAATTTACTCTTGTCCCGAATAATCAACAAGGAAAGTGTAACCTGAAAATTTAATCCCCCCGCTGCTTCACATTTTGGAGGTATCTGAGAGGTGGAATCAAATCTGTGAAACGCACGTATTGCGCGTAATTGGAAAGCAGATCCTCACATTTGAAGATATTTCGACGGTCACCGCACAAATTGAAGCCATATTGAACTCACGACCGCTATGCTCCTTAAGTTTCGATTCCAATGACCTGAAAATATTAACTCCAGGCCACTATTTGACATTAGGGCCATTGCCATGCATCCCTGATCCCAATTACATTGAAATAAACTCCAATAGAGTTACTCGCTGGCAGTTGCTACAAAAAATGCACCAATATTTTTGAAAAAGGTGGCATTACGAGTACTTGCATACTCTTCAACAACTATCTAAATAGACATCAGTGTCTACCCAACTCCTGCTTGGATCCTTGGTATTAATAAAGTATCACTTGCCTCCCCCATTGTGTTGGAGCTTGGGTCGAGTCATTCAGCTTCACCCAGACGCACAGGGTATATCTCGCGTGGCCACAATTAAAACTCTACAGGGTTCACTTCCGTCCATGCCGCTCCTGCTGTTATCATCAGATTGGTAAGTAAAGGAAATTTATTATTTTTGTGTATTTTATTATTTGTTGTTCACGATCAATAAGTCCGAATATAATAGATCAAAACTTTTAGTAAAGAACTTTTAATTAATTTGGATTTTATCATAAGCCAGTGCAATAAAGATACTTAAAAGTTGTACTGAAGATTCAGTTTATTTATTCCAGTTTAAATTTTTTATTAGTTAAAAATATTTTGGTAGAATGATATCGTCGCCATTTCAGAATTCGAAACATATATTTTTTAAAATAAGTCTAACTTTTTTATACTGCTAAAGAACCATTAAATAGCTTTCAATTTTATCCTAATACAGCCCACTACAGTAAGGACAAACTTTGCCGATAGGCGTTTAATAATGTAAATACTCAATTTTAGAGATAAATTTACGATATTTACGAGTTGTTTCGGAGAAATAAATATTTTAAACGTTAAATTAAAATTACATTTTAAATAATGGGAATCCATACCATCGCAAATTTCCAACTAAATAGCCTTTTGGCTACAAATCAAAATAATCGCACCAAAATAAATTAACTACAGTACCTTTTATTATATTTATTTCGCTTGCTTACAATAAAACGAAAAATATTTAATATATTTCTGAAAAACTTATACGGATATCTTAAAAATGGAGAAAATATTTTACAAAACGTGAACATTTCAAAAGCGTAAAATTTTAACTAATTCTTGTGTTGTAATTTTGGTATAAGGGCTGTATATTTGAAATACGTATATTGTAACTTTAGTTATTCTACTAAGTGCACTCTGTTGTAAATTAACTTTCATGACTGGACTACTTTTTAAAATTAAATTTTAGGGAAAAGCAGAATAGTCCAGCCAAATGGTAGAGAATAGGGGAAAGTTTTGGTGGAGTTTTGATATTTGGATCCTATATGTTTTTTGCATCACTGTACACGAATTTTGACCGGAAGTTTATTAAGCAAAAACAGTGTAAAAACCGATTTTCATTAGTTTTTCTAAAATTTTTCAAAAACTATCCTTTTTTCGTAAATATTAAACCTTCAAAAATGAAAGAGGATAAAATTTCCTATATTTTATGTACTTGAGGTTTTTTCTCCGATAAATCGTTCAGCCGCGAGAGCGCCGCGAAATTTGATGTTAAAAGCAAAAAACGGGAATTATCTCAGTTAATTTCAAAGTAACTCGAAAACTATATATTTTTCGAAATCAAAAATGGTATATGAAATGAATCTTAATATATGAAATGAAAGAGGATAAAATTTCCTACATTTTATGTATTTAAAGTTTTTTCTCCGATCAATGGTATAGCACGCTACCAGCGGAACCGTTTTTTGCTTTTAACACCTAAATTCGCGACTCTCTCGAGTCTGAACGATTGATCTGAGAAAAAAATGAAGTACATAAAATGTAGAAAACTGTATCCTCTTTCATTTCATATCGGTTCAACATTTACGAAAAATGGATAGTTTTCGAGTAATTTTAGAACTAAAAAAATCGTTTTTGCTTAAAAAAAAACGCGTTTCCTGTCAAAATTCGTGTTGGTAAACCTGATATTGGTGTACAGCGACCCAAAAACATATATCAAAACTCCACCAAAACTTTCCCCGATTTTCTACCATTTGACTGGATTATAATTTCACGGCGCTCTGGCGGCTGAACGATTGATCGGAAAAAACACCTCAAGTACATTAAATGTAGGAAATTTTATCCTCTTTCATTTCATATAGGTTCAACATTTACAAAAAGTGTACAGTTTTCGGAAAGTTTTAGAAAAACTAATGAAAATCGGTTTTTACACTGTTTTTGCTTAAAAAACGTGTTTTCGGTAAAAATTCTTGTTTACAAACCTGATATTCGTTACAGCAACCCAAGAAACATGTAAGAACCAAATATCAAAACTCCACCAAAACTTTTCCCTATTCGCTCTTTTTGAGCACCATTTGACTGAACTAGAAATAAAGATAAAAACCAAATCTACCGACATTACTTTTATCCGGAACAAATAAAATTATGTGCAGACTGTACCGGTCATTGCGCGCGCATGATGCCAGTGTTTTTTCAACGGTATTTGCATCGGTTATTAATTATTATGCAGACAGAAGTTCGTTCAAACATTATAACTTGATGTTAACCAAATTTAAGTCTGCTTTACTATACATATTTTGTATTATTTGGATAGTGTACTGTTTTTCAACGTACAAATTCTACGTATGACAGCTAAGAATTTTGATCATAATCCCGGTGAGTTAAATTTATTGTTATTATATTAGCTGTTATTTAAGATGTTCAGCGAAAATTGTTAATTCTAATTAAATACAATTCTACTGCATACTGCGTTCCAATCGATAGTAAAACACTATATTTCTGTATCGAGCTCCTTTAGATTTTCTCTTGTATCGCACACTAACCAAAGATGTATCTAAGCAATTCACTTCCAAATGTAATCAAACTTAAGGTCCGATAAAGTAGCTGATAGCCACTATGAGGAATAGTAATCGTTTATTTAGAAGTGTAGACTGGTGGAGGTCTTTATTGCGGTTTGACCAGCAGAAGTCTATCTGGATAGGCATTTATAAGCGCTTCTCTTTAAGCATTGTACTCAGAAAGCTTCCTCAAGTGGTTGGACATTGTCAAAAAAACTTTACTCTGATTTTAGTCTAAATTTAGTATTACCGGTTTAGTTGAAGAGTGTATGTAGCATCGATTAACTTTTTTCGCTTTTCTACTAGCCACAGATCATTTGACGTAGGGTAGGGCAATACAACTCAAAATATTCCTTCAACTTCTAAATGTTGCCTGGAAATAGCCAGTTATTAATGCTGGTGCCTTTAACAAAAGACATTTCATTCTTTTCATCCATATGTTTGTTAGGTATCTTAATAGTATTTTCAATACAGTAATCAATTAGCTGATTGCCAGTGTAGCTCAGTGGTTAGAGCATTGGACTGCGGTGCGGAAGTCTGGAGTTCAAATCCCAGAATCGATGCCTGGCAGGCGGCCTACCCAGTCACTTTAAATAATTGGGGACCTGCATTCGAAGGAACAAGGGGTAATGATGCGGTTGTCTAAGAAGTGATGTTCACCACATCACCACGTGTCATGAATTTGACAAGCGACAGCCCGGAGTGAGAATGAGGATACAGAAGCTCTGACTTTCTGCCTTGCAGGCCAAGCTCCTTCATGGGGTGTTAATGCCTCACCATTATTAATCAATTACCTGACATAAAGAAAGTGCATTCATATGCATAGTATTTTGAAGAGTTATTTATAGAAAAATTGTTTTTACGACATTTAGTAAATGCTCTGATTGGTTCAATGAATATCATTCACGCACTCTCATTCTTGAAAAAAGACACATTTGAGGTTAAGTTTAGTTTTTGTTGTTATCTTGATTAAGTTTTACGTAGATATGTCAACCTGGAAAAGTTTTGACATAGTATATCTTCCCTATAAAAATTCAAGATTACATTTTAAAAAACAAGTAGGTAGGATATTGCAATCAGAATTTTAAGTTTTATTTGTTAAATTATGTCGCAATTGTAACAAATTTCGTGTCATTAAAAGTAACAAACTGGCCATGTTATAAAATACTCTTACGACCGTCGTAAATAGTGTCACAAATGTATAATTTACGACGACCCCTACCCTGAACAGAGTACACAAAGTAGTTCATATAGATATATGCTCTCCAATCTCTCGTTACTAAAAGATACTCCCCTTCTTTCTTCTAATTCTTCTGCTTTAAGCTGTATGAGATGTTGTTAAGATAACAAGACATTTTATTTTAACAATAGCACAGCAATAGTCATGGAATATTGTGAACGAGTTATAATATTAAGAGGCTAGGCCAGTTCTGCTAACTGTAAAGTTTATTTTATGTTTTTCAACATGAAATGTTAATTGGATTTTGTTGCCCTAACTTTGTACCGACAACAATGAGGCAAAGAAACTTTAAAAGTTTAAAAATTTTTACTAACTGAAATTATGCACATCAAGAAAACAGTATCAACTACAGTTAAAACATCCTAAATTGAATGATTGCTTTGGAAGTTCCTATTGCTAAACGACAAATGTTTGTCTGGACTTTTTTACTTGCTTTAAGGTTCCCAATATACCTTTAAATTTATGGCACATAATTTAGGAGTATCCTGTATGTAAGTCAGGGTCTATACTTTCATTTTATATTTAGCAATATCTAAATCGTAGGCACCTACATTAATATTTAAATACCTATACTTTGTAGAAGACAGATACATTCCCATTCAGCTAATATTTCTTATCTGTCACTAGTTAGCCTTAAAAAATCAGTATAATATACAATATTGATGGTAACATAAATTCTGATGTACCTTTTCTTGGAATGTTTTTTTTTATAATTCCTGTAAGCTATTGTCGATGAGTTTGCTTAAAACCAAGCATCGATATTTTTCTAATCAAATTGAATGTAACAAGTCTATTATATGGGTCAAGTTCAATTTTGTTTGTGGTGGTTCACACTCTGAGATTTCTACTGCGTTGATAATCAAATGTGTAAATTACTTTAAATAGTACCACCTCTTTAAATGAAAAAATAATACATATGTGAAGATTCACCTTCATCTAAATTTTGCATTTAATATCAGAGGTCCAAGGTCATTATTGGGTTCGGCTTTACTCTTAAATTTTTTGGTTAAATAAGTGGAACATATTAAATCAAAACCATGCTTCTATAACAAAAAACCAGTTACCTCTTGATGACACGGCTTTTGAATGAACATCAACTAGCATCAGTAGGAACTGTTAAGAAGAATAAAAGGAAACTGCCAAGCACTTTCTTGAAATTAGGAAACCGGGAGCTATGCTCTTCATTGTTTGGGTTTCAGAAGAACATAACTTTAGTGTCATATTATCCTCATCATCATCAATCAACCCTCTGCGTCCACTGTTGGACATAGGTCTCCCCCATTTTCGTCCATTCCGTTCTACTTTGGGCTGCCTGAATCCAGTTTCCGGCCATTCTTCGGATATCATCCGTCCATCGTGTGGGAGGTCTTCCTCTACTTCTCTTATCAGTTCTCGGCCTCCACTCAAGCAGCCTTTTTGTCCATCTCCCGTCCGTCATCCGGGCCACATGTCCGGCCCAGTTCCATTTGAGCTTTGCTATCTTTGTGATTATGTCAGTTACACCTGTTCTTCGGCGCAGATCTTCATTTCTAATATGCTCTCTTAAGGATACGCCCAGCATAGATCGTTCCATTTTTCGCTGTGTTATTCTTAGCTTTTTAGCCGTTGCGTTGGTTAAGGTTAAAGTTTCGGCACCATATGTCATGACCGGCAAAACGCACTGATTGAAGACTTGTCGTTTTAAGCATATCGGCAGATCACCTTTGAAGACCTGTCTAAGTTTTCCATACGCAGCCCATGCGTGGGTAACTCTTCTCTTCAATTCGCATGTTTGATTATCTCTAGAGATTTGTATTTCGTGCCCAAGGTATATATATTTGTCTGTTAGTTCTACTTCGTTGTTGTCAATTTTTAAGTTCTCACTAGGCACTAAGTTTGTCATAAATTTTGTCTTGGAGCTATTTATTTTTAAGCCCACTTCATTACATACCTCTTGAAGTTCTTTTAACATCAACGAAATATCTTGTAGATTGTCTGACATTAGAACTATGTCATCCGCAAATCGAAGGTTTGTCAAATTCTGTCCGTCTATGTTTAGGCCTTTTCCTTCCCAATTTAACTTTTTAAAAGCATATTCCAATACTGTCGTAAACAATTTGGGGGACATCACGTCTCCTTGTCTAACTCCCCTTCCAATTGGTATACTTTTGGTGTTCTCGTGGAGTTTTACTGTCATTTCTGCATTTTTGTAGATGTTTTATATTAACCTTGTGTATCGATAGTCTACACGGCATTCTTGCAGCGCTCCCAACACTGCCTCAATCTCCACTGTGTCAAATGCTTTTTGGAAATCCACAAAGGCTAGGACTAGCGGTCTGTTGTACTCAATCGTTTTTTCAATGATTGTTTTGACACTTTGTAGATTATCGTTGGTCCAAATCCAGCACGAAAACCGGCCTGTTCCATTGTTTGGTAGAAGTCTAATTTTCTGTCTATTCTGGTAGTTATAATCCTTGTAAATAATTTGTACATATGGCTTAAAAGACTTATAGGTCTATAATTCTCCAATTCAGCTATATCACCCTTCTTATGAAGCAGTATCGCAATAGCATGGTTCCATTTATCTGGTATTGTACTGCTATACAGGCATAGATTGTACAAGTCTCTTATTTTCCTAAGTAGACAAGGACCGCCTATCTTTATTGCGTCAGTAATTACCTTGTCTTCTCCAGGTGCCTTATTGTTCTTTGCTTTCTTTAATGCTATATCTATTTCTTCTAAAGTAATGTCTGGTAGTGATCCTGATCCTTGATTTATTATACCCTTTCTTGATGTTAAAATGTCTGGCTCTAAATCTGGAGACGAGTCTGGTTCTTTTTGACTTTTATATAGCAGTTGGTAAAAATCCTCTACTACCTTCAATATCTCTTCTCTGTCTGTGGTCATAATTCCTTCTTTGGTCTTAACTTTAAGTATTTCTTTCTTTCCATTTCCAAGTTTTCTGCGTAGCACTTTCATGCTTTTGTTGTCTTTTATGGTTTGTTTGATTTCTTTTGTGTTGTATTGTCTAATATCTTTCCGTATAGCTTTTGATATTCGTTTATTAATCTCTTTTAGCTCTTCATTTGTTGTCGTCTTCTGACTTCTCATGTCCCTTCTTCTCTGCATTAAGTTCTTAGTCTCTTGACTGATTTTCTCTTCTCTCTTTGTTCTAGGGCAATGTTTGTTTTGACTTTCTACTATTGCATTTGTTATTCTTTCGTTTAAATTATTAACGTTTTCGTCTAATTCGATATTCTCTAGCACTTTATTGATGTCATGCTGGAATTTTTCAACATCTGGTGGTTGCACCCATGGTCTGCTTATCTTCTTGTTTATCATTTTATATCGTTCTTTGCTTATATTAATTTCTATTTTCGCTCGCACCATCCTGTGATCGCTTCCAATACCGAACCTGTTTATTACCGACACGTCTTTGACTATGTGTTTCTTATCAGTTATTATAAAGTCAATCTCATTTTTCGTGCGTCCGTTTGGACTTGCCCATGTCCATCTTCTATTTGGTTTTTTTGTAGAAGAAGCTGTTCATTTGGAATAAATTATTTTGAAGCAAAAAGCCTAACATTGTTTCTCCGCGATCATTTCTGCCTTCCAGACCGTAACCTCCTAGCGATGTTTCTGTAACATCGGTTTTAATCCCTATTTTGGCATTAAAATCCCCGCACAGAATAGTGTACTGCGTTTTATTTTCTGCGATAGCCGCTGCTACATCATCGTAGAATAGATCTACTTCCTCGTCCGTATGGTCTGTGGTCGGTGCGTAGACTTGTATAATTTTGATACAGTATCTCTTACATAGTCTTAAAACGACATATATCACTCTAGTTGAGATTTTCTTTACACATACGATTTTTCCACTGTGGCGTTTATGTATTATAATTCCAGTTCCTCCTATGGACCTATCATCTTCGCCCGCATAATAGAAGGTATTACCATTTTTTAATTTTATTAGTTTTTCTCCTCGTCTTCTCACCTCACTGAGACCAATCACGTCCCATTTTACGTTTTGTAGTTCATTTTCAAGTTCGGTTAGTCGTTCTTCTGTTAGTAATGATCTTGTGTTGTATGTTGCAATATGCCATTTGATAGTATTTCGAAGATGTTTTGGGGTTATTAGCGAACATATTATCCTAAAAAAGATAAAAACGTTCTGCTTCTGTCGACACTTCATGACGACAGCTCAATCGATGAAGTTAGAGGAGAAGCAAAAAAACCTGACATAATTATGTTTTATAACCCCACCAAAGGAGGAGTTGATACTATTGATCAGATGTGTGCTGCTTACGATGCTTCTCGCAACAGCAGAAGATGGACCCTGACAGTTTTTTGGAATTATTCAATGTTTGCGCAATCAATGCCCAAGTTATATATAAATTGAATACTCAAGGCTATGGTTTGAAACATCGACACTTCTTGAAACAACTGGGATTGGTATTGGTATCAGAACAAATGCAAGAACAACAAAAAATCCAAGGCCAGGGAACTGAGGGATAACTGGTCAAAACAAGTTGAAAGTGACTAACCAATGCCAAAACGGCAGAAGACAAAAGAACTATATGTGATATGTCCCAGACAACAAGATAGGAAGTCATTACGTCTGTTATTCTTGCAAGAGATATGTTTGCCTAGAACATTCCGTATTAAAATGCGACGCTTGTGCTGTATCAGAAAGTGATTAAGTAAATAATTTTAAATAAGTACTATGTCTATTTTATAATGTTTTTCAATCCTATTACTAATAACAATAAGCACAGATTTAGTTTAAAGTCGTTTCTTAAGATTAGTATAAATTTTCTATGAAGAGTGATGTTTTTATGTTCCCAAAATTACCTAATCTAAGCTTTTCTGTATTTTTCTAATAAATCAATTTGAAAATGTTATTTTCACTGTTAAAGACTTACCAGTACCCCGAATAGCGTAAAAATACTTTTAAAAATATTTGAAAAGTATGAAACATTATTAGAAAAAAAAAGAAAACCCTTGGGGTACCACATACTCCACCACACCACTCGTGACATTTTTATTCACCATACCAATGCAGAGTTATGTGGCGTGGGATTAGAAGTATCTTCTTCGTTCCTCCCAAAAATTTCAGCAATTACTAATATTGATGAAAATATATAACTGCATAACGAACACTTTCCAATCTTAAATATCAACAATTTTATAGACTATTTGGTCAACTTACCTGGTAACAATATTGTAGGCTGCATACCTTTTTTAAGCACATTATTTGGTCCAAAATCTTCTGCAATGTAATGTTTTTTGCAAACCTGATATGCATACACTGTTGCTGTTGGTAAATCGGCAATATGTTTATTGCTTGCAACTGCTAACCAAGTTGCAAATAAAGCTTTATGTTTTTGAGGATTGGGATATTTGTGTCTGCTGTCATATTTCTTTGGTTTACAACCCGGCGCCACACAACTGGCTTTTCCCATCGTAATTGCAATAATTTAATATATAACCTCGTGGCAAAGCACAGCAGTTGTACACAAACAAACATGTGACGTTGAAAAGGTGCACATAGCAAGTGACAGACACCTGCAGAAAAGGAAGTACACTTGACAATTGACAGCAGTAGATAAAATGGCAACAATTTGAAAGACTATACTAGTGGCGCCATCTGGTGACTTGGGAGCGTGGTTTTTGAATTAGGCCATGACAGGTCCATTTGGTAGGGGGGAGATTTCATTCTATCCCCGTGGGGTTATATTATCTATGCACCACGCAGAGAGTTTAATGTTAAAAAACTATGTCACAACCTCAATTAATCCCACTAATATCTGCACACAAAGACCATATTTTTTGACTTTTCATATCATAACAATACTCTATTCAGGTAAATGAGTGATTATACTTTGTACTTAAAATGCTTAGTACACTTTACTTGCTTTTTTAGTGTAGGTATATTCCACAATTCCTTCGATTCTGCTGCCCTGTCCTCAGACACCAGATGCCTAATGTTTAGATTACTTTTATTCCTGCAGCTACAGCAACCACATCTGTCTGGACCAACATGACCATCATCATTCCCTGCATAGTAATCTCCTAGTTAGTTAGCCAACTGCTGTCACATACAGCAGGAACGCGTTCGACACTGCACTTTGCAGCTGTTAACAGCAATAAGGACTTCCTCCGATTTAAATGCAGCAACCACTTCACCACCAGAAGACCCTTTTTACTTCCCTCTGATGCACAACGTTACGTGCAGGAAAGTCTCTTATCGGACGCAACACCACCAACCAATACCACCTCCTTAGTTATAATTATTATTTAAGCCCACTATTGCCTCTTCTTGAACTGCTTCTCCACTTTTAATAAAACCCAACTTCAATTAATTAATAGGGTTTATTTCAATTTTTGATAGAGCAAAGCAAAAAAATACCTACTTCAAAGTTTTTTTTCTCTTGTTTTTTTATAAACAAACATATCTCTGATGACATTTCATATTAAATTGTTACTTATTAATTTCTAATTGTTACATGACTTAAATATGAAATTCCACATAAATGTCAAAATTAATTATATGTTCAACTCAAATTATAATTTGGTAGGCCTCCTATTCACTAAATTAACCATTTACATTTTACACTTCATTCTTTCTGATTCTTTTCATGTTATATTTTTATCTTTACATACACTATTAAATTTTCTTCAATTTTCACGTGCTTCATACTTTTATTCTGTTTCCACATCCCAGATCAATTACTCATGTTTGTTTATACACTTTGAAATACAATTTTGTGTTGTTTTTCTTTGAATTGTTGATTATATTAGATATATATTATAATCGTACTATATGACTCTATTCTGAACGTACTACAATTTCATTTTTATTCTTCATATTTGATTAATCTTCATCTTTTATAGTAGGTGTTACACCTGTTTTTCTTCACACTTAATTTGAAATACCTTATGGCGTGTCTATCGATGATGACAACCAACTTTCCGCCCATCTTTTCTTTGGTCTACAAGGGTCTTTTTTTCCTGCGGGTTTTAGATTTCTAGCTAACTTGCTTTTCCTGATTGTCATTATGTGCCTCGCTGACGTGTTTGTCCCATTCTTTCCTTGTTCTTTTCACATATTTTACGACATCCATTATGTTACATTGGTCTCTTATATCTGGGTTGTGTACTCATTCTAATCTCATTTTTCCAGCAATTGTCCTTAATGTATTAACCTCTGTGGTACGCATTAATTGTTTTGTTTTACTTGTGTCGGCACGGGTTTCTGCTCAGTATGTCACTATGAGTCTCACAATATATGTATAAATTCTCATTTTGCTTTTTATACGGAGATACCCGTTTTTCCAAGTTACATCACGAAGGTATTTCGAAATCCTTGCTCCCTTTCCGGTCTGATGCTGAACTTCTTTATAATGGTTGCGATCACTTGATATCTCTATTCCCAAGTACTTAAAATAAATTATCTGCTCCATTATGTTTTCATTTATTTCCAGCTTGCAACGTGCCGGATCTTTAGATATAACAATTGATTTATCAATTAAAACAACCATGTACTGTTTTGTAGTTGTAACAAATTTGTGTAGAACGCGATATAGGTCGTCTTCATTTTTGCAAGGAGAATTACATCATCTGTATGGCAGACAATACAAATATTTTTATTTCCCATCCTATATCCCGGTAATACTTTAACGCTGCCAATTATTTTGCCTATCACCAGGTTAAATAAAAATAGACTTAGTTAGTCCTTGTTGGATTCCGGTGGAGCATTTAATTTCTTCCATTACTTTATTCCCTGCTTGTACTTTAGTTCTTCTATTTCAATTCAGATCTTTTGCTCGCGGGGAAGATGGCTTATAAACCCACGTTTTATCTCACAAATATTTTACCACATTTTTCCTTATTCGTAATGAAAATTAAGTATTGAAACCTAAACTATTAATAATAATTAGAATTATACTAACTAATATGGCAATCTAACATTACTTTTTACTGAATTGTTGAACACAGAAGACCAGAATAACACAAACAATAAACACTTCTAGATTTAACCTATACTATCTATGGCGAGGCGGAAAGTATAATCTGTAAATCACTGCATTTTCAACGCCAATGACCAGTGACGTGACGGTAGTGAATTGAAGATTACATTTTAAATACACTCGGTAGTGGAGTGACGTGACGGTAGTGAATTGAAGATTACATTTTAAATACACTCGGTAGTGGATGTAGCAACAGCAGTTACGGTTCATACATAACTTATAAATTCATCAATAACAATTCATTTACTTCAGGGGCTTTTATTATTTGAATGCAAAAATAAAATAGCGGAGCATATTAAAACATACTTCCAGGCTAAAATGAATTTTAAATTGTGTATCGTTCATTGAGGGCACAATCTTCTTACTAAAATCCACAATTGTGTTATTACCTATATGTATCATCAGAATAAGCAAAATAAGTTGTTTCTCATTATTGTTCATTTTCTAGTTTTTGTTTAAGTTTGTAAGGGTTATGTACCACACTCTTAAAAACTCAAATGTGTTCGTTATTTCACTTGACACCCTTTTTTCATTGTTTTTTACCAGAACAGAAATATTTGCTATACATGGTAATGTTAACTTGTAAATTTGTCACTTAATACAGCACTAATGAGTTTCTAATTACACCTCTCACTAATTTTTATTATTAAATTATGTTGAGGGACTACGTACGCTCAATTGGGAATTACACTGTGCACTTTATTAATTTGTTGTTTTATTCACTGTTACTTTCAATAAGTCTACTGGGAGCTTCCGTTTTAATCGTTTGTGAATTGATTTTTAGCCCAAATGATAGAAATTTGCACCGCTGCATTGATGTTATTGTAGAATTTTTGGGTAGTTTTGGTTATAAATTGAATCTTATTCATGTTTGTTCTGGAGGTTATGCTCCATACGCTGCAGCCATAGGTGATTATCGGTCTGATTATTGCAGTGTAAATTAATATCCTGCATTTTATCTTTAGCGATGATTTTTTATTTAAAACTGGGTATAGCATACCAGGTCTTGTATATAATTCGGTGAGTTTTTTATTGATATGGAAACTCCACCTTAATCAGCGGTCAAGGTATAATCCAAGATATTTAATAACGCTGTCTTTTGGATTCCATACAATTGAGGTGTTGTTTATTATTATATTGGTGGGATCTGTCGGTCTTCGTAAGGTAAAGATTTTACATTCGCATTTATTGGCATTTATTCTAATGCACCAACTCGTAAACCAATTGTTTAATTGATCAACACCTTCTTGAAGGTTTCTGTACTGCAAGATATATGTTATCATTTTGTGTTACTATCGTAGTATCATCCGCGTACATCGGAAGGTCTACATTGGGTATTGTTGGCGCGTCTGACATAAATATGTTGAATAGTGTAGGCCCTAGTATCGATCCTTGTGGTACTCCTGATTTTATTTGTCTGATTGAGGATAAGTACGCGCCTGTTCTTACTTGGAAACTTCGATCTGAGAGGAATGATTGCGTAATTTGGAGCAGGTATGAAGGGACATCTATTTGTAGCATTTTGTATAGTAGCCCGTCCTACCAAACGTGGTCGAAGGCTTGTGCGACATCGATAAAAGCAATGAGGGTATGCTTTTTGTTTTCAAACCCTCTTTCAATAATTTCTGTGAGTCTTAGTAGCTGATGGTTAGTGGAGTGAGCGCTTCGAAATCCTAACTGAAATTGTTATATTACATTGTGATTATCCAGGTAGGTAGAAAGACGATGGAGTATGACTCATTTGAATAGTTTTGATAGGGAGGATAACAAACTGATTGGTCTGTACGAGGTTGGATCGCTGGGCTTCTTGCCAGGTTTAGGAAACGTTAAGATATGTGCCTGTTTCCAAAAATTTCGAAAATAGTTTCAACTTAAACATGCATTAAATATAACGGTTAAGAAAGCTATTGATTTTGACAGAAGATTTTTAAGTACAATATTAGATATTGTGTCTTTTCCTAGCACTTTTTTGGTTTTTAATTTTTTAATATACCGTTTAATTTCTGATGGCGCGACTGGTTTCAATTGGTGTTGTATTGTTAGGGAGATTATTTTTGACTTCCATTTGTCTTTGCTCTATATGATCTACATTATTTTGCTCATAAGTGGGAGTGAATACTTGTTCTAGATGGTCGGCGAACACTTTGCTTTTTTCCTGATCTTCTGTGTCTACACGTTGCCCTGTCTAAGCCCTGGAGTGATCTGTGGTTGTCGGAGAAGTTTTTTGGTGGCACGCCACATGTTTGGGTCTCCTGGGTCAAGGTTTTCTACGTAATAGCTGTATGTTTCGTATCTGTGCTTACCTAGGTCTTCTTTGACATTTCTTACTAGTTGGTTAAGTCGAATTTTGACTGCCGGGTCCCGGGTGTGTTGCCATAATCTTCTGCATCTGTGTTTTTCTTTAATTTGGTTGAGTATGACTGCTGGCGGGGTTAAGTAATGTGGGTACCTGTGTGGCCGATTGGTAGTAGTAGTAGCACTATGAATTGCTTTAGTGACATTCTGATTGAAGGTTTCAATAGCATTGTCTATCACCGTGTTAGAGTTCAGATTGGTTGGGCACTTAAGAGGATTTATTTATCATTTTTTGTAAAATATTCCAGTTGATTGGGCCGTTAATTAGTCTTGGCATCCTCATGCATTATTGCATAGAGAGACCAAGTGTTACGATTACTGGCAGATGATCTGAATCGAGTTCGGTCAGAACCATTTGGTTAATTGGAATAGACAGGTTTTTATGTAGTACTATGTTCAAGATATTTGGGAATTGATCTCTTCGGTATGGGAAGTACGTATATTTTGAAGGTGCCGCTATTTGTATTGCCATTTGAGAAATAAATTTGTTGAGTTTATTGCCGTTGGAATTCGTTTTTCTACATTCCTAGTTAGCGTGATTACTGTTGAGATCTACCATCAGAACAGTGGGCTCAGAGTTTAAAAATATATTTTCTAATTCTTCTCGTTTGAGTTGTTTGTTAGAAAGTTTATATCCGCAGATTAGCTTCATCGTGTTATTATTTGTCCATGTGATTTTAACCGCCGTTGCTTCAATATTGTGTTTGTTGTGTAGATCTACTGGGTGCATTAATAGGTTACTTTTGGCAATTATAGCTGCTCCGCCCCAGCCTATTCCTGTTTCACAATCTTTTCTAAAGATTCGGTAGCCTGGGATCGTAAATTCTTCATTTTGAATCAGATGTGTGACACAGGCTATATCAACGTCGTGTCTAGAAATGAATGATAAAAAGGTGGATCTTTGATTCTTTAGCCCATCGGCATTCCAATTTGCTACTGTAACTTGGATAGAGTTTCAGGGATATTTCCCGCCATTGAATAACATCAGGATTATTGACATAATAGCTTTTATTTGATCTAGATAGCATATATATGGTTTGCGGTGATGTTTCCTGTTAAAAAAGCATTTGGGTTGATTGATCTTATTTTATAAGGGTTCTGCGTTAGTTGATTACGAAGGGAAGTATTTCGGTTGAACGTCTTGGAGTAGGGGCATCCCCTATAATTCGCGGTATGATTATATATATACGAGCTGTACAGTCCATTAAGGACCTTGGCTTTTTCTATAACTTTCCTCCATTCTTTCCTTTCTCTTGCCATTTTTTCCCATTGATCCACTTTCAGCATGTTAAGATCTTCTTTCACATTTTGATACCATTCTTTTTGTGGTCGTCCTCTGCGGTTTCTGCCTTCAGGTATTTCTAATAAATAATTCGCGGTATGATTACCTCTGCAATTAACGCATGCAGATGTGGTATCTTTTGCTTTTTGTCATTGGCTATAGTGGTGATGTTCCATGCATTTGACGTATCTGGGGGGGAGGTGACAATAATTTTTGGTGTGGCCGACCCGTTGGCAGTTAGTACATTGTGGATTTTTGCTGCTTTTCCGTCTTGGTTCAACACTTATTACACAATGAAATAGCCTGTTTAAATTTAAAAAATCTTTTGCTTTAGTGCTTTTTCCTAGTTCAACGGCAATTAGTGGCATGAAAATTTTCTTACTGTTCAGTAGTCTTGTCGTTTTAATCACCGGGTATTTTAATTGTAGTAATTCAGTTTTAATTTCCTCTGTGGTGATGGAGATGGGTAAACTTCTTATAATTACCGATATAGCTTTTTCTGGAGATTGATAAGTATAGTAACTGACTTTATTTTTATCGTAGAAGCTGGTGAATGCTCTGTAATCGTCTGGGTTACTTAAATCAATCCTTAACAATGTTCCTTTATAAGATGTAGTAAAATCATCTTTTTTAGTCACTTCTTTGATATCCTTGGTTATGTTTTGGTAGTGCGTGCCAGTGGGTGTGAATATAGGTGGAACTTTTTTGGCTCCGGAGCTTCTGTTAGATTTGTTTCACTTGTTGTGGGTTGTTGCTCATAGGAGTGTTCTTGAGAATTTTGAAACATATAATACCTATATATTTTGGGTAAGTAGGGTATCATTGTTAAACATATATCGTTTATCTATTTCATTATCTGGTGAAGGCAGGCCTCGTTTTAGGTTATTAGCATTGTTGGCATTTGCTTCATCGCAATCCATTTGTTTGGCTTTAGATCCTTGGAAGATTAAGGTAGGTGGTTGCAGCAGTGGGTATTGAGTATCTGTCATGATTAGATTAGTTACTACCTTAACAAAAGTTTATTGATGGCACTGATTTTAAATCGTTTTATTAAAGCTATAAGCTTTAAACACATTGGTGCTATCGAGTTGATAGCGACGTGTGAATTCGAATTTGAACTTATGCATTTATGATTATGGAAGTTTACTGCAACTGAACAATAAATTTTAAAAGTTAACAAATTTAAATAATATATTTCAAATCACAAACAAATCACGTATACGACCGATCCATGCAGCTGCACATTCAACACACTTGACATCCTAACGACACCAAAATCGCGTGATAATTCTCTCCACTCTTTTTGATCTGCTCTGAAAGATATAATAGATCCTGTGCACATGAACAGAGCAAATAAAATATAATGTGCGACTTTTTGAGAGCTGCTTTAAACTGCTATAATGACCTAGTAGATTAATGATAAATTGGTAGATCGGTGATTCTGTTTTTAATAGGGATGTCGGCGGGTACCCGGGTCGACCCGGGTAATAGTCAACCTGGGTATATTTTCAGGACCCGGGTACCCGACTAGTAAATTATGTAATTTCTAGTAATTCAGCCTTTTTCAGAGAAGATGATAAAAACTTAAAAACAATAGGAATAAGCTCTAGAAAAACATAACCATGCAGTAATAACCAGAATCACCCCATCCCATACCACTAATCATACCCTTTTAATAAAGCAGAAAATTCCCAAGGTCAAATATTTATGCGCGTGGTCTATGTGCAATTACCATTTTGGGCGTGGTCTTGATATTTTCTAAGAGCCAGTAATATGGAAGGAGAGAAAAATTAATGCTCTTGTTAGGGCCTACACAGATTTTTTACATTACACAGGAATGTTTGTACTATGTACACACAAATCTTAAATCTGCAAATAACCTAAATTCGTAGCTTTGTACAAAAATATGGTTATAAACTTTTTTAATGCAGGTGGATTTTACTACCTCTAGGAAGGACGGTGGTTACAACTTGTCAGAAGCAAGGCTACAAACCAACCTGAAAATATCATTGCGTTTTTGTATTTTCGTGCTTATAAGTTAGTTTTTGCGTTCTTTATCTACTTATATTTCCATTTATTATAAAACACAGTTTTTTCAACGCTACAGAGCTACAGCATTTTATTGCAACTGTAAATACAAGTGTCCAAGTTTAAGATTGAAAATTGTTTATAGATTAGAATGAGCTGTAAGTACTTACCTGAGATTTGCAACTTTCTTATTTAACATCTTTGCAGGCGGCAAATTTACTTCCCCAAAGAAAAGCATTAAGAAAGGCCACCCACGGTCTTCGTTGGATGAGTTTGAAGAAGAAACTGTGCGAACAATTATTTATAGATTTGCAACTATTCATAAAAGAAGACCAAGGATGTATTTGAAGCAGTTAAAGATGATGGCATTAATTTTACTGGAAAGATAGGTATTTTTAGAAGACTAGTACATAAAATAGGGTTTCGTTGGAAGAAAAGCCAAGATAATCGACAAGTGCTGATTCAGAAAACAGACCGCTTAATTATTGTGCATGCTGGCGGTAAAATAGGTTTTGTTCCGAATGGGCTACTTATTTTTAAATCGGGCCTTAAGACTGGGGACTACCATGACCATATGAATAACAAGCATTTTTCCAAGTGGTTACAAGAAAAATTCTTACCAACCGTTGAAGAAAAGAAAGGCTACAGTGTAGAATAATGAGCAACGCTAAAAGAACGGTTCACAGCCAAGGTATTTTGTTGGTATTTTAGAATCACTGTATGGCTACATTTACACGGTAATTTAACGCTGGTGTTATTTAAACCGTTGTTATTAAAACTCGTGTAAAACGTGCGTTTACACAAGGGGTGTTGTACAGGCGTTAAAGTGTACGATGTACCTTGTCGCAGTGTGACCAACTGCTTCGACATTTTCCATCTGTCACTCTGTCAGAAGCTGTCTGTTATTATAAAATTATAAAGATAACCGCCATAACCTACAAGATTAATACATCACATCTACTTCTCAGGTAACATTTTATCTCGATTTATTAAATGTTCATGTTTTATAACAACCAATCGTTTTTACAATTATGTTGGTAGTCCGGTTTCAAAGCCAGTGTAAGTCAAAAGTATGTTAGCTATATTTATCTATAAATTCCTTTACCTACCTTTAGGTCATCGCTATATCTCTTAGTTAACAATCGATCACTATAAAAGTATATTTGAGGCCCGTCTCTAGCATCAGTGAAGACGTCGCGGATTCTAGTTTATGATGTTATAAATGGCGCCAACAAGTTAAACTCAAATATACTGATATAAGCCAAGAAACTTGTAACTTCACTTTCTATCAACTAATAACAATACGATTATTGAACTCCCTATCAAAATGAAAGAAAGCAATACTTGTAGCTGGTTTTATTAATACTCGAACATTACTACCATCGATCAGACAATTAGCATCTTTACTATTACTACCTCACGCAGGGTACCCCAAATAGTTTAACTTAAAACGCTCGTAAGTCTAATGGTTACACAGTTTTTATATGCAAAAATATCATCAGATTCTAGCTACCACACTTATCTTTGTGCCGATATACTCGCAGACATTTAATACGTCCCGTTACTCCTAACACATGTCAGCTTGACAGGTTCCAACCTCGGCTGTCATTTGCTATACCTCGACCCTCAATACTGCGGTAGATTAGCTTTCCAATACTGTCCGCCTAATAGTTGTTGCTATAAATCGAATTTCCAGGTAACAAAAGGCAAATTCCATATTAAACTACATACCCTGTTCACAGGCAATAAACTTCGCAATCGTTGTATTCGTGTTTCCCAGATCGCTTTACAGCTTGAATATAAATATTCATTGGAAAAATGACATCTGCTTAATGAACTCCTCTACAGGAACGGCTGGCTAGTAAACCAATTCTTTACTATCACCAAACCAGAATAAATGGCGAGATTGTCATTTACACCCCACGAAAACTCTTGCCTTATTTAAAAGCTGATATACAAATTTTCTCTCAAACAAAACCAACCTTGTTTTTATATCTCCTCTAGCAACGAACAAAGCCAATCTGATATTAATTTTATCGCGTCACTCTCACTAGATTCCTCATTCAACACTAGTATTAATATCAACTGCTTTTGACACGTAACAAACTCCCCCCTTACCAGAAAGGAAAAATTTCAACGAAATTTTTAACTAAATAAAAACTTTATCCTAAAAGGATACATACATATACGCTAGAGAGTCATTAAACCTTCTGTCATAAGACGTCTCTAACAATTAATCTAAAAAAAAACCCAGTACCCACACCACAAACAAGCAACTACACTGTAGAGACGGTGATGACCCCAGGAGGAACCCAGGACCAGATCAACCCCACGACAAGGATCAAGATTGTTCGTCGCTGCTGGATGTAAATGCTGCGCCGGTGAACAACCCTGTAACAACCTGTCGTGAAGAAGCTCCACCCCCATGAACCCCACAAAATCACTCCAAATCCCCACAGCGTACCCCCCCTGACAACTTCCAATAAACCCCCGAGGCGGAAGCACACCTCCACACAGTTTCAGGTACTGTCAGACCGAAAATAGTTAAGCCAAAACGAAGAATAACCAGGGTTTTCCTTTTGACACGCCTGGGGAGGAAGTAACCCCAGTGACAGAGGGTTAAAGAAACCAGAAAAGTGAGAGGCAGAAGCCAACATCCACACAACTCTCATACGCTCCGACGGAGGGATTCTTCAGCGCCCCGAACGGCCTGAAGAAAATCCCCACCAATCTTCATCCACATCCAACAATCACTCATCACCAGAGATTTCATCCGCACCAGATCAAAGAGAAATAAAAGAAAACAAATTATCATTCATCTAAGTAAACAGTTCATTCAAAACAAAATCGACATTCACTACATTACAAGAGAGAAATATAGACAAAGCTTTAAGAAGAAAAGAAGGCGAAGAATGAAGCACTGGTCATCTTAAAAATTTTGTTTTGTAGGGAAACACCCTATATCCCCAAACTCCAAGGGATACCTAAAAGAAACGAAGAAGTTGTACTTCTTTAACGATTAATCTCGTTACCCTTATGTCTCCTTAGGAAAAACAGGATAACGTAACGCTCTTCCAATACAATCAAAAGAAAACCATCCATTAACATTTCCCAACAGGGAACTCCCTATACGTTATACCCAAAAGAGGGAAAAGAACAAGATATTAAAGTTTACCAAATAGTGTCCTTCCCGACTGTGCCCTTCCAACCACACTATACCTTAAAATGGGGAAAGAACAAGATATTAAAGTTCCCCAAAGAGTAACCTACCCTACTGTGCCCTTCCAACCACCCTATGCTTTACAGGAGGGAAAGCAAGATAAAAATGCTCCCTAAAGTGACCTTCCCTACAGTGCCCATCCAACCACCCTATGCTTTACAGGAGGGAAAGCAAGATAAAAATGCTCCCTAAAGTGACCTTCCCTACAGTGCCCATCCAACCACCCTATGCTTTACAGGAGGGAAAGCAAGATAAAAATGCTCCCTAAAGTGACCTTCCCTACAGTGCCCATCCAACCACCCTATGCACATCACACATCATTAATTGATCTCAGAGTTATCATAAAGTTTCAAATCCTTGGCATGCCAAGTCCCCTTTAATATTTTTCCGTCAGGATCTTTGAGTTCATAAACCCATCGTGAAAACTTTCGATTAATAATAAACGGTCCTATAAATTTTGCAGCAAGCTTGGAAGTAAACTGACGAGCAGCATCTGATAACACATAGTGTCTACGCAACACTGCTTGATCCGGAACGAACTCGAAAGGTCGTCGACGAAAGTCATAGCGAGTTTTTGACTTTTGATAAGCCTTATCCAAACGACGTTTAACATCAGCATACAGTTGCTTGAGTACTATAGAACGATTATCTAAATCTCTATCCCGATTAAATTGAATTTCCGGATTTCCATCACCAACTACCGGTTCGTGATTTAATATGATTTCTCTGCCAAAATTAATGAAATATGGAGTTTTTCCCGTAACTTCATGAACTGAGGTACGTATAGCACAAACTACGTGAGACAGATATTTATCCCAATCTCGATGACGATCTGATACATAAGCTGTCAACATAGTTTTCAGCACTCTGTTTATACGTTCCGTAGGATTAGCTTGAGGATGATAATTGGCAGTAAACGAAATCTTACAGCCATACTTCTGATTTAAAGTTTGAAACTCATGACTGCGAAACTGAACGCCATTATCACATATGATTCGCTTGGGAACCCCAAACATCAAAAATACGTCTTCCTCAACAATACGTGAGATAACCTTAGCTGATGCTGTACGGAGCGGAAACACTAATGGAAACTTACTAAAACAATCAGCCACTACGAATATATACGCGTATCCTCGTACTGAACGAGGTAAAGGACCTACAATATCACAACAGATTAGTTCCCAAGGCTTCGAAATTAATGAATGTCCACCCATATACCCTGCAGGGGCTCTCTGTTCTGGTTTAATTCGTTGACACGTTTCGCAACGGCGAACATAAGCAGCCACATCATAACGAAGTTTAGGCCAGTAGTATCTTTGTGCAATACGATGAAAAGTTTTATTAACACCCGTATGACCAGCGGTCGGAATATCGTGATTTTGTTTGATAACTTCTTGGCGTTGAGTCTGTGGAACAACCAGTTTCCAATGATCTTCATCATCTGCCAAGTCTGGATAATCGGTTCGAACATATTTATACAATTGACCGTCACTAACTCTCCAATGGGGAAATTTTCGAGGATTGTTAATAACAAATCGACACATACGATGATACCATGGATTACCAGCAGGACCAAACTGAACGTTAATAGCATCAATGACAGGAACAGCACGAGACAAAGTGTCAGGCACAACATGTTCTTTCCCTTTTCGATGAATAATGTCAAAATCATATTGTTGAAGGCGAACTGCCCATCGAGCGATACGACCAACAGGGTCTTTAATACTATTAAGCCATTTTAAGCTATAATGATCAGTTACTACCGTGAACTTAGTTCCCTCAATATATGGTCTAAGTTTTTCAATAGCAAAAAGGACAGCGAGGCATTCACGCTCTGTTGTGCTAAAATTTCGTTCGTTTCTAGTAAGCGACCGACTAATGTAACATATAACTTTCTCTCCATCAGCTTGATGTTGAGTAAGTACGGCACCAATACCATAACCAGAAGCATCCGTTTGAATAACAAAGGGTACAGAAAAATCAGGGCAAGCTAATATCGGAGCAGATATCAAATGTTCTTTAATATCACTGAAGGCTCGTTCACAATTACTATCCCAGAAAAATTTCGCATTCTTGCGGAGCAAGGATGTAAGAGGTCCGATAAGTGAAGAAAAATTCGGAACAAAGCGACGATACCATGACGCCATACCAATTACACGACGTACTTCCTTCACTGACACAGGAGTAGGAAGTACGTCGTGTAATTGGTATGGTTGGATGGGCACTGTAGGGAAGGTCACTTTAGGGAGCATTTTTATCTTGCTTTCCCTCCTGTAAAGCATAGGGTGGTTGGATGGGCACTGTAGGGAAGGTCACTTTAAGGAGCATTTTTATCTTGCTTTCCCTCCTGTAAAGTATAGGGTGGTTGGATGGGCACTGTAGGGAAGGTCACTTTAGGGAGCATTTTTATCTTGCTTTCCCTCTTGTAAAGTATAGGGTGGTTGGTTGGGCATTGCAGGGAAGGTCACTGTAGGGAGCTATTTCATCTAGTTCTTCCTATAATAACACTGGAGTAGCTTGCAGATAGCTGTTGGGTTCATTGTGTGGTTTGACTTGCATTCGTGTCGAGTGAAGTTCATCTTTCGCTTTAGCGTAGGTTTGAGTTAGCTTGTTGGGTTTTGTTGGATACCTTTTTGGGATTTTGGTGGCGTAGCTGTTGTTGTATGGTTACCTTCAGCTATGTGTATTGTGTGAGTTTTTTTTTTCGGTATCCATTTCGCTTACGCGGATTTAGATCCACAAGTGAGTCTCGAATCCTTGTTTTGGTTTCGCTTTTGGTCATGCTTGGAGTTGGAGAACGGTTTCGTTTACTCATTTAGAGTATCTGCTTGTTCCGGATTTATGGGACCTGCCTCTGTCCCCGAGTTAATGTCCTTTAGTTTCCTTTTGAGCCGTTGTTGCCGAATGAAGTCTTTGGTATGATCTGCTGGTGTGATTGGTTATTCCAGCTGTTATTGAATTTCGTGTAAGGTATAGGGTGGTTGGAAGGGCACAGTAGGGTAGGTCACTCTTTGGGAAACTTTTAATATCTTGTTCTTTCCCCATTTTAAGGTATAGGGTGGTTGGAAGGGCACAGTCGGGAAGGACACTATTTGGGAAACTTTAATATCTTGTTCTTTTCCCTCTTTTGGGTATAACGTATACGGAGTTCCCTGTTGGGAAATGTTAATGGATGGTTTTCTTTTTGATTGTATTGGAAGAGCGTTACGTTATCCTGTTTTTCCTAAGGGGACATAAGGGTAACGAGATTAATCGTTAAAGAAGTACAACTTCTTCGTTTCTTTTAGGTATCCCTTGGGGTTTGGGGATATAGGGTGTTTCCCTACAAAACAAAATTTTTAAGATGACTAGTCCTTCATTCTTCGCCTTCTTTTCTTCTTAAAGCTTTGTCTATATTTCTCTCTTGTAATGTAGTGAATGTCGATTTTGTTTTGAATGAACTGTTTACTTAGATGAATGACAATTTGTTTTCTTTTATTTCTCTTTGATCTGGTGCGGATGAAATCTCTGGGGATGAGTGATTGTTGGATGTAAGATAAAGATTGGTGGGGATTTTCTTCAGGCCGTTCGGGGCGCTGAAGGATCCCTCCGTCGGAGCGTATGAGAGTTGTGTGGATGTTGGCTTCTGCCTCTCACTTTTCTAGTTTCTTTAACTCTCTTTCACTGGGGTTGCTTTCTCCCCAGGGTTGTCAAAAGAAAGATCCTGGTTATTCTTCGTTTTGGCTTAACTATTTTCGGTCTGACAGTACCTGAAACTGTGTGGAGGTGTGCTTCCGCCTCGGGGGTTTATTGGAAGTTGTCAGGGGAGGTACGCTGTGGGGTTGATCTGGTCCTGGGTTCCTCCTGGGGTCATCACCGTCTCTACAGTGTAGTTGCTTGTTTGTGGTGTGGGTACTGGGTTTTTTTTTTTAGATTAATTGTTAGAGACGTCTTATGACAGACGGTTTAATGACTCTCTAGCGTATATGTATGTATCCTTTTAGGATAAAGTTTTTATTTAGTTAAAAATTTCGTTGAAATTTTTCCTTTCTGGTAAGGGGGGAGTTTGTTACGTGTCAAAAGCATTTGATATTAATACTAGTGTTGAATGAGGAATCTAGTGAGAGTGACGCGATAAAATTAATATCAGATTGGCTTTGTTCGTTGCTAGGGAAGAAAAAAAAACAAGGTTGGTTTTGTTTGAGAGAAAATTTGTATATCAGCTTTTAAATAAGGCAAGAGTTTTCGTGGGGTGTAAATGACAATCTCGCCATTTATTCTGGTTTGGTGATAGTAAAGAATTGGTTTACTAGCCAGCCGTTCCTGTAGAGGAGTTCATTAAGCAGATGTCATTTTTCCAATGAATATTTATATTCAAGCTGTAAAGCGATCTGGGAAACACGAATACAACGATTGCGAAGTTTATTGCCTGTGAACAGGGTATGTAGTTTAATATGGAATTTGCCTTTTGTTACCTGGAAATTCGATTTATAGCAACAACTATTAGGCGGACAGTATTGGAAAGCTAATCTACCGCAGTATTGAGGGTCGAGGTATAGCAAATGACAGCCGAGGTTGGAACAACCTGTCAAGCTGACATGTGTTAGGAGTAACGGGACGTATTAAATGTCTGCGAGTATATCGGCACAAAGATAAGTGTTGTAGCTAGAATCTGATGATATTTTTGCATATAAAAACTGTGTAACCATTAGACTTACGAGCGTTTTAAGTTAAACTATTTGGGGTACCCTGCGTGAGGTAGTAATAGTAAAGATACTAATTGTCTGATCGATGGTAGTAATGTTCTAATAGTAATAAAACCAGCTACAATATCTATGGTGAGATATAGACCTTATCAACGCTGAAGTAGTTTGTTGGCAGTAGTTCGATTTGGGAGAAACTAGATGAAATAATTCCCTAAGGTGACCTGCCCTACAAATGCCCAACCAACCTACAATACCTCACACAAAATTCAACAACAGCTGGAATAACCAATCACAGCAGCAGATCATACCAAAGACTTCATTCGGCAACAAAGGCTCAAAAGGAAACTAAAGAACAATGACTCGGAAACAGATGCAGGTCCCACAAATCCGGAACGAGCCGTACTCTAAATGAGTAAACGAAACCGTTCTCCATCTCCAAGCACGCCCAAAAGCGAAACCACAACAAAGATTCGAGACTCACTTGTGGATCGAAATCCGCGTGAGCGATATGGATACCGTAACAACAACAAAAAAAAACAACACAATACGCATAGCTGAAGGCAACCATACAACAACAACTAAGCCACCAAAATCCCAAAAGGTATCCAACAAAACCCAACAAGCTAACTCAAACCTACACTAAAGCGAAAGATGAACTTCACTCGACACGAATGCAAGTCGAACCACACAATAAACCCAACTGCTAACTGCAAGCTACTCCAGTGTTATTATAGGAAGAACTAGATGAAATAGCTCCCTACAGTGACCTTCCCTGCAATGCCCTACCAACCTACCCTATACTTTACAAGAGGGAAAGCAAGATAAAAATGCTCCCTAAAGTGACCTTCCCTACAGTGCCCATCCAACCACCCTAGCGGTATAAGAGGAGAAAAACAAGATGAAAGCGTTTCCTAATAGTGACCTACCCTACAAATGCCCAACCAACCTCCCTAGCGGTGTAAGAGGAGAAAAACAAGATGAAAGCGTTTCCTAATAGTGACCTACCCTACAAATGCCCAACCAACCACCCTATACTTTACACGTAACACCGTTTAAAATAGGAAAAAAACAAAAGAAACCCATTTAGAGGTACTCAACTGGAAAATCACCTTTCTCACATCAATACACATTAAGAAGTTTGAAAAAAATCGTTAGAGCCGTTTTTGAAGAAATCGAAAAAAACGGAAATATCACAGTAGAGGTTTTTGCCTTACAAAAAATGGAGTATAAACGATTTTTATATATGTTGTTTAGGTCGAGATCCTAATAAAAAATCCAAGTTTTCGATCTTGGCGTAGGATCAACCGTTGCGGAGTCATTTGGAAAAAGCCAGTTTTTAGCACCTTTACTCCAAGATGGCGGCTCGCGCGGTGCCCCTCCAAGGTCGAAAACTTGGATTTTTCATAAGGATCCTGACCTGAACAAAATATATAAAAACCGTTCATACTCCACTTTTTGTTGAGCAAAGGCATTTTTTCGTCTCTACAGACTGGACTAGTTATAATAAATCGATTAAGGGCCGATTCTACAATGCAAGTATATACCTGGAATATGCTATCCGAGGTATAATTGTCATAGTTACAACTATCGTTTCTAGGGTATTTATTCCCCGGATAACTTTATGCTTGGATTGTAGAATCGGGCCTAAACCTAATATACCTTAGTACAAAGTTCCTTCAGTAAGAAGTTATAGGGTCTTAAAGTTCAATTTTTTATTTTTGATGTTTTTCTTAATTTCCTCAAATGTAGAGATATCAATTTGAATTTTGGTATACATACTTACTATTATGTACTGCACTAAAAGAAAAAAATCATAAACTGAACTTGACAGTAAGAGACACTTTACCTGTCTTTGAAAATATTTGTTAACTGTAACTTCGTTATTTGTAACATTTTTTGAAATTTTAGGTTATTATTTGAAAGAGAATTAAAAATCATAAAAATAATGTACTCTTAGTTCTTAATCCGAAAAACCAACCGTTTACCTTAAAATGCCCATCAAAAATTTTTGGTTGACATTAAGACGTGCAATTATCAAGTAGCCATGATCACAAAAACAATGGTCATCTAGTAAAAAACAATGATAAATCAATTAATGACATTAGTGACAGAAGACTTTGTTCCTTTATGTTTAAAAAAATTCCGCTACATAACGAATTCTCCAATGCTGAAAGGTTAATTATGTCGCAGCATTTTCGTAAGCACAAAAGACAAAAAAACTGATGTCACCAGTGTCATGAATTGATTTCTTATCGTTGTTTAATAGATTACAATTATTATCCATTGTTTTTGTGATCATGACTACTTGATAATTGCACGTCTTAATGACAACCAAAAACCTTTCATGTGCATTTTAAGGTAAACGGTTGCTCTTAGACTTATGAACTAAGAGTGCATAAGTTTTGTGTATTTTAATTCTCTTTCAGGTAATAACATTTTGTAAAATGTTACAGATAACGAAGTTAGAGCTAAGAAAAGTTTTGAAAGATAGGTAATAATTGCACTTGATGTGAGCAGCAGTAACTAATAATTCGAGTTAGCATGAGATAAAACAGGTTTCAGAAGGTTTACGTTCAGAGTTTCAGATATGATAAATGTTCGGAAGGGCCAATGCAATTTAATTTGTAAGTGACGGATTTGAACTTAGTAACGTCAAACATAATATGAATAAAATGATACAGAATGATTTGTTAAGTACAAAAATTGTTTGAGGGTTATGTATTAAAAGTTTATAATTCAGCAAACGGCAAGTTAACTGAAAGGTAAACGAAAAACAGTGCTAGTATAATATTTCACCCTTGTGCTCATTAAGGGTACAAAGATAATTACTAATTAACTTTCTGGTAGCTAGTCGAGTCGGAGACAGGGTCAAGATTTCCAGATATACATAAGAAGCGTAGCAAACCAAACACAGGATAGCTTTAAACAATTTAATATTGGTGCTCAGAACTATTTACAAAAGTAATCATAATTGTATAATTGAAAATTAACATGTATTTCGATAATAAAAGAAATCTTCGGTCTTCCGTTGCGTTTTGCCCCTTTTTGCTGCAACCCGTCGTACAGCCGTGTAAACGGTGGTTTCGGGTTAGCCCCCTCGGGAATTCTGGCGGAGACGACGCTGGTAGCTTCTGGAACGGCTTGAAGTTAGCCCCGGCGTTCTTCACTTGGCACTCGGCGGAAAGTTTACGAGCACATGTTGCTGTAATGACAGGTTAATTAGCTAGATACCGGGATTTTGCTTACGTGACGGTAGCGTTTAAGAGGTTAGCCCTTATTCGGAGACTTCGCGACGTGATGCTTGGTGTAAGGTGCTTTACCACGAGGATTTGGTGGAGATATCCACCTAGTGATCTTCCTCGAGCCGGTGCCGGTGACGAGGAGATTTCCTCCACGACGAGACGGCCTGGAGATGTTGATATCAGATTCCCCTGGTAGGTAGAACTCTGTAGCTAATAAGAACATTAACCAATTCTTTCAAAGGCCGTAATTTAGTAATTATTTGGGCTTTTAAAATAGATATTGCGAGATGCTTTTGTCAAATTTTAATTGTAAGGAGCTTTGGGAGATTATTATTAGCAAAATGACATTTAGGTTGCTTGCTACGCAAGTTATTCAAATAGACGGGCCTGGCGGTCTCTAAATAGAGTCTTCGCCTGCAAATACGTCTTAAGGATTTGTCAAATTAAATTATTAACAAATGGTAGCAGAACGGCGGAGCGGCTTTATAGCGGACTTCGTCCCGTACCTATTCTGCAGGATAAGGAAAGGATTTAAGTTTGTAATCGTGAAGGCGGCCTACTCCTAGGAGAAGTCTTCGCCTATCGCCGACTATGGGTCAGGTCGGAAAATGAAATTAATTCGTTATTAAATAACTAGACAGGACGGAAAGGGATCGGGATCTAGGAGGGAAAATGGATGCTGGTGACGGTGTTGGTGGACGAGTGGATGAATGCCTTGAGGAGCGGTCGTGGAACTGCTTATAAGTGTTCGCCTTCGGGCTTCGTGCAGCGAACAACTTCCTCGGAGGGTTTAAGAGGGGGACCGGCGCAGAGATGCGCAAACGTGGAGCGGGGAATCCGTTGATGACGCGCCGTTATCGCTGGATGGGCGTTTCAGATCTACAGCCCCTGATAATCAAAAATCGCTGAGGGCGAACGCGCTAATTAATTTTAATTTAAAAACGCGTTCGCGCGGGGCGAAACGTTACACATGACCTCCTCCTGGGTAAAAATGGGAGACCACCGGTGGAGAAGACGTCCACAAGGGACCTGAGGATCTCGACACAGAAAACATTCATTTCTTTCGGAACACATTCTGGACTTATTTGGATACTTGAAAGCATTCCGGTTTCAGGACAGACTATTTGTACATTCATTCAAATTTTCAGCTGGAAGAAGATTGTATAAGCCGCGGAGCCCGGCGCACAATTTTCCGGAAACTAGTACTCACAAAAAAAAATTCAACTTCGAGTCATCTGGTACAGGAAACAGTCGGCTTCCTTTCCACATCTTCTCCTTCAAGCTTCGGTATACTTACAAACTTTTACTGTTAGCCGGGTTTACGGGGGTAAAAGTACGCTTCAGAAGGAGAACGGTCAGTACTTTCAATCATACTAATCGCATTTTAAAATTAAACGGTTTGTTACAGGTACATTCGTTCAGGGAAAACTCTCTCACGCTTATCTGGGTAGGAGAGTTTCACACTCACGGAGCGGATGCACATTTGCATTCATTCTAGAATTGCACTGTCACAAAGGCATTCATCTGGAATACATTCTGGAATCGCATTATAAATGCATTCGACTGGAACGCTCTCTGACGCTTATCTGGATTAAGCGCAGAGTTACAAACTCACGAAGCTGATGCACAGTTGCGGTCTCAACATGTGATCACACTAGCAGGAGCTTACGGAGCTGATGCAGTTGCGGTATCAACCTACATTCATGCTGGGAGATTCTGAGTGTGCGAAAGGATTCGGGGTTCAGGATAACCTTCTTTCACAACACAATCTCTCTAGGGAAAAATTTAGAGGCCGCGGAGCCCGGCGTAAAATTTTTCACACAACGGCGCACAGGACTCACCTCCAAACGGGTTTCATGGTAAGTTTTCACGCTAACTACGGCGGCATTCACACAAACTTACATGATTCTTTCTTTCCAGACTCACCAGGCACTTACATGCAGCTTCCTGCGGCTCTGGGACTGAAAAACTGGCCTTCTGCTGCCATCTTCTTCATCTGGGATTCGCTCGGGTGCCTCGGGAACGCTAGGCCCGTGTCAGCTAATGAGGCTGACCCCTGAGGGTGGCGGAATACGCTGCTACTCTGGCGTTTCTTCGGAAAAACAGCAAGAGCACCTTGGGGTTGCAAAATCTCGTATCAGCAGTGAAGCCGCTGATCCTTGAGGTTTCAGGAAGAATTACGGACTAGACAGGGTTTCTGGGAGATCTTATCTGGATTACACAGGATTTCGGACAAGGAACTTGGAATCTTAGGCTGGACATTACGGGTTCTGGCTGGTTCTCGGCTGCGGTGGATTTCCTATGCTGTAACAGGTTTTATAAAATATTTAAATTACAAGATTTTAATCGGATATTTTCCAGGTATATCCCGGGTGCCAATCTAGTGTTTGCTACTCTTTATGTATATCTGGTCCCTGCTCGGGCGCCATATAATATTTCACCCTTGTGCTCATTAAGGGTACAAAGATAATTACTAATTAACTTTCTGGTAGCTAGTCGAGTCAGAGACAGGGTCAAGATTTCCAGATATACATAAGAAGCGTAGCAAACCAAACACAGGATAGCTTTAAACAATTTAATATTGGTGCTCAGAACTATTTACAAACGTAATCATAATTGTATAATTGAAAATTAACATGTATTTCGATAATAAAAGTAATCTTCGGTCTTCCGTTGCGTTTTGCCCCTTTTTGCTGCAACCCGTCGTACAGCCGTGTAAACGGTGGTTTCGGGTTAGCCCCCTGGGGAATTCTGGCGGAGACGACGCTGGTAGCTTCTGGAACGGCTTGAAGTTAGCCCCGGCGTTCTTCACTTGGCACTCGGCGGAAAGTTTACGAGCACATGTTGCTGTAATGACAGGTTAATTAGCTAGATACCGGGATTTTGCTTACGTGACGGTAGCGTTTAAGAGGTTAGCCCTTATTCGGAGACTTCGCGACGTGATGCTTGGTGTAAGGTGCTTTACCACGAGGATTTGGTGGAGATGTCCACCTAGTGATCTTCCTCGAGCCGGTGCCGGTGACGAGGAGATTTCCTCCACGACGAGACGGCCTGGAGATGTTGATATCAGATTCCCCTGGTAGGTAGAACTCTGTAGCTAATAAGAACATTAACCAATTCTTTCAAAGGCCGTAATTTAGTAATTATTTGGGCTTTTAAAATAGATATTGCGAGATGCTTTTGTCAAATTTTAATTGTAAGGACCTTTTGGAGATTATTATTAGCAAAATGACATTTAGGTTGCTTGCTAAGCAAGTTATTCAAATAGACGGGCCTGGCGGTCTCTAAATAGAGTCTTCGCCTGCAAACACGTCTTAAGGATTTGTCAAATTAAATTATTAACAAATGGTAGCAGAACGGCGGAGCGGCTTTATAGCGGACTTCGTCCCGTACCTATTCTGCAGGATAAGGAAAAAAATTAAGTTTGTAATCGTGAAGGCGGCCTACTCCTAGGAGAAGTCTTCGCCTATCGCCGACTACGGGTCAGGTCGGAAAATGAAATTCATTCGTTATTAAATAACTAGACAGGACGGAAAGGGATCGGGATCTAGGAGGGAAAATGGATGCTGGTGACGGTGTTGGTGGACGAGTGGATGAATGCCTTGAGGAGCGGTCGTGGAACTGCTTATAAGTGTTCGCCTTCGGGCTTCGTGCAGCGAACAACTTCCTCGGAGGGTTTAAGAGGGGGACCGGCGCAGAGATGCGCAAACGTGGAGCGGGGAATCCGTTGATGACGCGCCGTTATCGCTGGACGGGCGTTTCAGATCTACAGCCCCTGATAATCAAAAACCGCTGAGGGCGAACGCGCTAATTAATTTTAATTTAAAAACGCGTTCGCGCGGGGCGAAACGTTACACTAGTAAAGCAATAATTGCAATAGAGCACTGGAAAAATGTAAGGCAACCGATCGAAAGAGATGCGAGATGCTAAAAGGACTCAAGTTTATCAGTGCATTATAAAGCAAAGTGAAAATTAAAAGCAGAGCAAAGTGTGGTGACATTTATCCCAAGAAAAGGGCAATTTAGTGAAAATGCAAAGATTTGACATCAAAACTGTATTCCATAAGTGCAAACATGTGTAAAGTATTGCAACCCTTAAGTTAGGGGCTGCAACCCTTTTGGTAGTCTTAGGGGTAGTTTTCCCTCTTAGACAACAAAGTTACGCTTCCTCGGAGGTTAACTCGATCGCTGAACCCTGCTCTTAATTTAGGGGTTGTAAAGCCTACTTTTAATAAAATAAAACGCCAAAGAATATTATAACACTATATTGGAAAACAAGTATCAATTTTGCCCAATTACACTGGTTGTTCGCCCGAGCTATATGCTTAAGTTGCTATAGTTTCGTAAATATAATTGCTCAGGATTACACTTAAAGTTTATGACATTAAAATTGTTTTGGAAGGAATAGAATAAATCTAGCGACGGCCCTTTGAGTTGGTTAATATAAAATAACAACAATTAAGTCTGACCTGTTACTCCTGCGCTGTGGTTACTGCCCCTCGATTTGGTTATTATTTAATTTAAACGGCGCGACCGATGTTTAGTTATGAATTAAATTGAGTTCGGCTAAAATTGATTGGAGTCCTATGGTTCCCTTTTATTCCTGGATTTTCTTATGGTTGGGCACTACACAACACTTTAGTTTTAGATCGAAAAGATGTAATTTTGATTTAGTTAGAATTGGCACCGAAAAATGTTGTCGACGGGTTAATTTATTACTCGAAACCGGGACGCGAACTGCCCTCGCGGTTTGCGTTTCCTCCCAGGTAATTTTCTATCGTGGGGGGCCGTATGTTTCTCGGGTTTCCCCGTTTTGTCCAACTAGCATTTTGACTTGTACTTTGCGCTCTCTGAGAATTGCGAATTCGACATATCCCACACGGGTTTGCGCTATGTGTCAAATCGGCATTCTCTGTTCTCAGAAATCTTTTAACTTTATGAGCACCGGATGTAATTCAATCGCTTTTTCTGACTACGACAAATGTAGCTTTCCATTCTTGGTAAATGAACTTTCGCGTCCGCTATATTTGTAATTTACGCAGGGGCGGCTTTGATTTATTCTTTTCTTCTGACAACTTACAATTTATAAGTCTTATAATTATAACGCAATTTTCTTGCGGGTTGTTACACATGTAATCAAACCTAATTTCTTTCAAACAATTGTAGATATAGTTGCTTAGTTACGAGACAGTCAATTTTAATTTTTAATCAAACAAGCTTAAAAATTTCATGTTGGGGGCAAATTGAGCTACACATTTATTCTATTAAATTGTGAATAAAGAGTCATTTGTGATAACGGTTTCGTGTTAAAGTTATTCACCGAGTTGCCGCGCATCTGTAGGTGTAATTTTTCTAAGTGTAGGAGCTCTCAAGATAGTGCAATTAGACCAGCAAGTTTTCACCTGGTGCGGCGTTGAGTGCGAGCCAACCTCGGTAACGATTTTGAGGCAGTTCCAGACATCACAAGGCAGATATTTTTGTGCTACATGGAGAGGAAACCTACAGCTATCACTGGGTAAAAGAATTAGGACCAGCAATTCATTTCCAAGCGAGTATTTTTCATGACGTCCTTCCAGTGTGTCAACCAACAGTGGAGCACCTCTTCAAAAAAGGTAAAATTTTACAGCAATGAGTTCTTGCAGCCTAGTAGAAATTGGGGTTCGTCAAGAATAGATATTTTCCGAAAAGTTTAACTTGTTTTCAGAGTCGCAGATCCATCGAGCTTCGAATAATTTATCTGGCGTCTTTAAAAAGTGCGAATTGAGGCGGCAGTTGCAGTTTTTGCCGGAAATTGAACAAAAGCGAATCATGCGTGGGTTTAGGTCACACTAAAAACAAAAGGAGGTTAGCCGTTGGTACGTCACAGAATTAATTGTATTTACCTGAAGCATTCTTGCCATTTTGGTGTTTAAAATGTAATTTTACGCTATGTTTGCACTGACGGATCATCTTGTTTACTGCACTAAATTTAGAGGTTACTTAAACTTTTGGTTGTTAACAGTGCATTTGCCCTAATATCAGAAAGTAATTGTCATACAACAAATTATTTGCCATACAAAGCTTTCTACTTATTTTATAAATCGACCTCTGAGTTAAGAATTATTTTATGTTCGCCGAAGCTAAGCCCTAAGTTATTGCAAATATGTAAAATAAGAAAATAGCAATAAACCATTTATTTGTGGTGATAAATATTACACCCTTTTAATTTTTCCCGAGTTTGGCAGGCAATTCTTAATTGATAATTAGCAATTCCTAAAGTGTAGTAACCCTTGCTAATAATTAAAAAATTTATAGTTTTTAAACCCTATTATCTATATATATAAAAATCCTTATTTCCGTTGGTCACGCCATAACTTGAGAACGACTTTACCGATTTCATTCATCTTTTTTTTAAGTTTTCTAATACTTTATAGAAGGTTCTTATGAAAAGAAAAATTAAGAAAATCCAAAGCGAAAGCCGGAAAATTGGAAAATATCGAAAGTGTGTTGTTTCTATTTGCAGTCGCACCTGTGCTTAATGGTTTAAAGGGTTTTCCTTATAATGTTACAATCCGCATCAGGTAACCGAAGACGGAGGAGATAAGACACTAATAGCAATGTATGTAATTCCAAATGGTTTACATAAGTCGTCGCAGCCAGTCAGTCAGTCAGTCAGATATTCAAATTTAGTTTGTGCACAAGTGATTCTGAAAACAATTCCGTGTCGTTTTATAGTGTCTGTTACAATGCCAAAGGCACGACGAGCTAACATAGGTCGTCAAAGACAGTCAGCTGCGCGGGTATCTACTTTACGTGAGAACCGCAATGATGACCAGCGCGCTACGGATAATGAATATAGTCGTATTAGCATGTTTTTAAAATGAAAGAAATCGAAAATTCGAATATCGGAAAAATGTTTGCTGAACCCGCTAATAGCAGGCAAATCAATGTTCGGACAGCACAACGTCTGTCGGGTTCGCTACCCCTTAAGGGGTGAAATAGGGTAAATAAGTCTAAAAATCGATATAAGTGTGGTTATTGAGGTTTTTTGGGACGTTGATTGCGAAAACGGCATTTATTTTTAAATCCAAGACGATGGACATTACATAAAAATAAAACTTTATAGTGGTTAAACGGGGTTTCAGAGACAAATTATTTTTGGACAGAACAACGTTTGCCGGGACGGGACGGGAAGGGACGAGACGGGACGGGACTGGACGAGACGGGAAGGTACGGGATGGGACAGGAAGGGACGGGACTGGACGAGACGGGAAGAGACAGGAAGAGACGGGGACGGACGGGATGGGACTGAACAGGACGGGACGGGACGGGAAAGGATGGGACGAGACGGGAAGGGATGGGATGGGATGGTAGGGAAGGAGACGGGACGAAACGGAACGGGAGGGTACGGGACGGGGACGGGGACGGGGACGGGGACGGGGATGGGGGTGGGATGGGATAAGATGGGATGGGATTACAAAAAATAATTAGTCATTATTTAATACACAAATAACGAACCTCGCGCGTACGAAGTCGCTGGTTACAGCTAGAGAATGGCATATATTTTTAAGTCCAAGACAATGGACGTGATATAAAATTAAAACTCTATAGTTGTTAAACGGGGTTTCAGAGACAAATTGTTTTTGGGCAGAACAACGTTTGCCGGGCCAGCTAGTTATTTATAAAGAGAGGCTGATATTACAATATATCCCTAGACCTAAGTGATACAGTAACAAAGTTAACACATTACTATGACACACACTTTCCACAATGGTTGTTGCGTAAGCACTAAAGGCGGGGAAAGTTGAGCAATGTACCGCCAGATGCAAGCGCTTAAAGCACCAGCCCTACACCGCAAGGTAAAATGGAGTTATCTATAATACATATATATTGTTATCCCTGAGATACACAAAAAGGGTGGTGGTAGAATAATACTTACGTTAAGGCTCAATAGCTTAATGCAACACTCAAAGCAACAATTGTCTCACTCAGCCAATGCTTAGATGAGTCACTACCAATCGTTAATTAGGGGTCGCCGGTCAGCTTGCAGCCGAAGACGGCCGTGGGTTAGTTAGATAAGGGGGATGGCGCCACCAATTTAAGGATAACAAAAAAAGTTCCAACCCCCTAATTTAACGATTAATAGATTCCGCTCCAGCTAAACTGGAACACTGTAAACTTAATAAATCAGCGCAAAACTGAAGTCAAACAATTAAGTGCAGGGGGGATAATTGCGTTTTATTTACTCGTAAAGCCGGGCACACATAAAATTACATATTGTTATAATACACTTAGGGTAGTTTTAAAATAAAAATATAAAAATGATAAATTTGGAAGATTAATACAATCAAATTTTGAGGGGTTTAAATAAGATTAGGGGTTAACTTTGAAAATTTTAAATAGCAATTGAGTATTCAATTTTGATGGTTGAGTTCAATATTAATAAAGTTAAAGCCAAAAAAATGTATACAGATTTTTGAAAAACTCTTTTGAATACAATAAAAATCTGAAATTATTTGTATAAATATTTGGTGATATACAAATAACAGGGCTTTTAACAAATCTACGTGGTGCAAATATATGAAAAGGTAATTTTTAAGTAATACAAGAATACAATGGGTGAAGAGATTGTCGAATACAGTTAATTAGATACAAATAACAAGAAGACGACAATATTTAAATAGATTTGGATTTATTGGTACATGCAAGATATAATTAATAAGCATTACTAAATTTGGTGATTACATGGAAGACAAATCAATCATTTAGAAGGAAGTTGTTGAAGTAACTGCATGATTTGGACAGTTCTGTAGGTGTTGGTGAATACAGAGTACGAGCTGGAGAATAAAGAAAATTAGCTTGCGATCATCTATAATACTGAAACTTACCAGAAATCTGTTGGGGTGACAGTAACATTGATAAAGGGAACAGGACCAGTTTCTGCGGACAGCCAGGGGTTTTGACAGGTGGGATATTGTTTGAAAGGCTGTGAACATCGGGTGCTGTGGACATTGGGAGCTGTAGTTTTGGATACTTGCAGTGAAAGCTTGAGGAGTGTTCAGGTTTGTTTTAATTATTTATATAAAAGCAATTTTGAATTACAGACAATAAAAGAAAGAGTGAAATAAATATAATACAGTACTTACTTTAGCGAATTGATTAATGGAAATGCTAATAGAAGAAATATTTGTCAATTCTTGGTTTGATTAAGTTTAGAAGTCAAGCTGACAGTTAATGTCATTCAGAAATCAAAAATTATAATAAAATTTTAATTTCAACTAATAGATAACTAGATTGGCGAACCACCCTGAGAGTCTCAATTGTAATACTTAGTTAAAAAGAAAAATTGAAAATAATCGATTTGAAAAGAAATAGTAGGGCTAATATTAAACAAGATATGCATCTCAAGCATTGAGCCATTGCATAATTAATGACTAGCACAACAAAGAGCTATCACTATAATATATGGTAAAAGTTGAAGGGCAGATGTAAATGCATATAAATGCCCCAAGGATCCTTGTTTATAGAATAGGTTGGCCAATTAAAAACAATAAATCATAAAATAGGGGAAATTCCTGGAAGATCCCAAGGAGTGACATTAATTTAAATTCGTAAATAATAAGCAAGAAATCGCCCCAGGAATTTCTATAGCGCCCTACAGGAAACAATTAAACTCTCATATCGTAGCTAAAAGTGAAAGCTTACGATGAGGTAAAGCCTCGCACTTTACATATTAAAAATTCGTGAAATGAATGATGCGTCCAAACATTAATAAATCTCTCGCTGGTATATCGCGCTAATCTCAATTTAGAAGCTAGTTACTGACGGCAGTTCTTTATCGATGGAAGCACATATACGCGTGCAGCAAGGTTCACTCGCTAGCCACATCGGAAGCACATATAATAAAACGGCAATTTTTACCTTCAACTGGTTTCGAGACCGTCTTGGCGTTGATATTTCACAGGGACAGACCTTCGTGAACTTAATGGCTGAACCAGGGGGTCGGTAGCCCGTCAGTTGAACGCGCCGACATAACGCTATCGAAGAGCGCACAGGATACGCATCGGGCAGCAAGCCGGGGTACTCTAAGCTTATTTGGGGGCCCATAACGTGGTGGAGACTAAATTATTGAAGTAAACGTTAGCGGACAATCGAAAAGGGGCTGAAAACGGTCATACTCAAACTAAATTCCCCAAATGTCGTGCTCGGAAAGTTTTGGCGTCAAAAAATCTGCCCCAGGCAGTATCTCTATATTTATACTTAGAGGAATGTCGAAACGCGCATAAATCCCCTAAACAAAGGGTAAGAAGTGTCTAGACATCAATAGGACACCTTCTTAGCCAAAATCGCGACCTCGAACAGCGCCCAAAACTTCCAAGGACCTTCTTCGATCGAACGCCGGAACAAGATGCTAATTTTCCGCGTCGCGACCGCTCAGCAAGGTGGGAGCGCAAAACCGATGCAACGGCGGCGTATCAGCTATGCTCAATATCCGGACGCAATTTGAAAATATTTCAAAAATACAGTAAAGCGAAAATTCAGGGTAACAATATCCCAATTGTGAAATTATAAAGTATACGAACTTACTGGATCGGAAATATGACTACCCGAAAGGGTTCCACTTTCCCCACAAGAAACTTCTACTTTACAATTTGAAAAATAATATCAGCTAATTTAACTTTTAATGTGAGTAATAAAATCATTTTTGTCATTACACATGATTAAAATTATCTTTATTAATAGTATATTATGATACTAGTATATAAGTACGTTAAAAGCACTCCGCTGGCGGGTCGTGCTTTTAAACTATTTGCAAGTGCTTTAATGGCTCTTATACACGTGTATCATACGCTATTTTTTCTACGATCGTAACAGAAATATAAAAACTTAGTTCGGTGACACTTTTTCCGTCACATTGTGTTAGGTATTCTAGGTTATGTTGACATTCAAACTTACGGCAACGCGTGTTTTATTAATTAATAAAGCACGCCTCCAATGGCAACGTGTTAAAAAGACGTAATTCGAGCGCTAATATTAAGAGTGCTATAAACGTCACTTTTGACACTAGAAAAAGTTGTCATTTTGACACGATCGTAGAAAATAGTAGTTTGTATACCAAGGCACTGAAGTTTAACTTTTTATCACAAATGTGGATTTGGTTGCAGGGGCCCATAGGGCCAAGGCAAATAAACCACATGAAGGAATAAAAGGAACTTCAGTGCCAAGGTGTACACTATATTTTATTTGAAATCGAGAAATCTTGAAATTACAACATCTTAACCAACTTTTGTAGGTTATGCTGAAATTGGTTGACGTTTAGCCTCGCCACTTACAAAAAAAGTCGTAAAACAATGGATTTCTCGTATTTTAATGACGATTTCGGCGTACTTCACTGCCGAATTCAAATAAAAATATTTATATGAACGTTTCGCTAATTCATTGTTAGCTTCATCAGCACATTGATTTAAAAATAAGACAAAGGGACATTTAACATCACATTCTGTCTTTTGTTTTCTATATGGTTTAAGTAGTTGGATATGGTAACATTTTTTATTATTAAAATGATTTCGTCAGATAACAAACTATGGAAGCTAAAGAAGTTTTATCTGACGAAATCATTTTAATAATACAATATGTTATTATATCCAACTACTTAAACCATATAGAAAACAAAAGACAGAGTGTGATATTAAGGGCCGGTTGCAGAAAGCAATGTTAAGTCTGGTGTTAGCTAACGTTGCGTCAAAGTGAACAAAATCGCATCAAATTTTGTTTACTAATGTATTAGTTACCATAAGCATTTGAGATTTGATTCGTTTTTGTTCACTTTGACGCGATGTTAGCTAACACCAGACTTAACATTGATTTCTGCAACCGGCCCTAAATGTCCCTTTGTCCTATTTTTAAATCAATGTGCTGATGAAGCTAACAATGATTTAGCGAAACGTTCATATAAATATTTTTAATACAGATAATTTTAATCATGTGTAATGACAAAAACGATTTTATTACTCACGTTGTTAAAAGTTAAATTAGCTGATATTATCTCTCAAATTGTAAAAGAGAAGTTTCTTGTGGGGAAAGTGGAACCTTTTCGGGTAGTCATATTTCCGATCCAGTAAGTTCCTCTACTTTATAATTTAAAAAAAAATATATCCCTATGTTACATAATATGACTGTTTTGCAATTCTTTCCGCTAGTACCTTGTTCAGGTTGACGGATGAAGACCACAACAGTATCGACGGCTAGAGAATGCTCATTGTTCACCACAAAATCAAAGTTCCTGGTTCTCCAGGTAGGGCCAGTCCCACATTACTTGTAAAAGTAAATCTTCATCAAGCTTAGAAGAGGCCTCGAAACAATAGATCGACGTAACGATAAACGACAATAGGCGCGGGAAAGAATTGTGAATTGTGTAATATATTATAATGTACAAACTAACCGTGCTAAAAAATATTATTAGAAATAGAAAAAAAATTACATTGTAGCTTTAACGGAGACAAAAAATAAAAGTAGAGGAACAGAAACAGTGGGCGATTACATACATCAATTCCTACGAAGGATCAGAGCCTAAATAGAAAAATTACGTCATTACTGAAAAATAAATGTAAAAGTGAAATAACTAACTGGAAATAATACTTCGGGAGGTGATACTATACGTAAGAATAATGTTGAAACTCATATTATAACGCTATTATTCTTTGATTCTCAATATAAACGAATTTACAGCAAGTTAAAGTTAATTTTCATATTTTTTATTTTTCCATATATTTTAACCCCCCCCCCCCCCCGTCGTGTTCAAACTATAGTTTTATGTATTACGTTATTATATGTAGATATTATCATATCATTAAATTGTTTGAGAAAAATTCTTTGATTCTCAATATAAACGAATTTACAGCAAGTTAAAGTTAATTTTCATATTTTTTATTTTTCCATATATTTTAACCCCCCCCCCCCCCCGTCGTGTTCAAACTATAGTTTTATGTATTACGTTATTATATGTAGATATTATCATATCATTAAATTGTTTGAGAAAAATTCTGCGACCTAATGCATTTATTTTACCTAAGTTTTTATCACCGTGTTTGTGTGCTTGCGGTTATTACCGTGAACATTGGTCCTTCAAGCCGAATAGAATTAGCTTAGAGAATAATTTTTCAAGATGAAATTGGTAATATTGAAATATTTCGCGTTATTTTACAACTAGGGCCAGTTTTGATGTGTTCCGCGTGATGCATTCTAAGTAGCCGGTTTTTGCCATTGCCAACGCTCCTTTGTTTAGCAATTTAGTTTTGCATATAAGTACGTTGTGTAGGTAGTTTATTGTTTTGCTCTAGAATATCATAGTTTTTAACGGGTTGCGGCGCAAGCTTGTACAAGGTGTCCTATAATTTGACCGACAATCTTCTGGAGGTTACAGAAAACGTTGAGGTATAGACATTTTTTATATAAACTATTTCTTTCAAATTCCTCCCCGCCGAGTTATACTCTTCTAAAGAACGGGATTAAAATTAGGATTTGTAATTTTGCCGAAAACTGGAAAAGGGTATTAAAGTGAAAATTGACAGATGACCGTATAATCACCATAAAACTCTACCTGCTACATTGTGGATAAACATTCAGGTGTCCACATTAAACCCTCTTCCTGACTACCTAGTTAGGTAACACAGATTACGCCCGACGCAAAGACCCTATTAATTTCAAGGATAAATTTACGTAACTAAACTTTACTTGGTATACCAATGGAATCAACTTTAGTATCAAAATTCTAGGATTTAGGTCAGCTACAACATGAACCAGATCAAATGTTTCTGGTTGACTCCTGAGAAAACTTCTAGGTAAATTTAGTAAAAGATAACAACATGACCACCACTGCGACACTGACCGTTGAAAATAACGATCTCAAGGTGTATAAAGACTATGAGAATCAGCAGCAAAAGGTAGACAAGCTATGGAGGTTGAACCAACTCTTTCTCCTAAGAATTTTGACAGTCAAACTTAAGGCCGAGCTACTCCTATTCAACTGAAACTTCGCATACAATCTCTGCAGCTGAACACTTATTTCGCATATGGTACGGCAAAATCTCCGGAAGAGAATCTTCCTCTCAACGCCCGACATTACGCAACCTCCAGGAGGCCTAACCCTTGTTCTCCTCTCCAGTGTTCTGATTGACATACCGACCATTTAGTAATTCAATGTGCACTGCACTGCTAAATTGCAATAAAAAACATCATTCCAATCACCATGTTGGTGTCTGTTACGACTCTGTTGTGCAGGAAAAATATGTGGAAGACACCCGTGCCTGCCTGCATTTTTTTAAAATAGTTGTTAAATATGTTTTACTATTCTTGGCCATTAAAAATGCTGCCATTTTGAAAACTTACTTGATGAGGAAGTTATTTAAAATTGACATCACAATTTTGTTAAAACAATATGTAACTACAATGCATTGTGGAGATGTTTTCGTCCATGCTTTAGCAATATGTAGCTATGTTATCCATCTCTGATACTTCCTGTTCTTAAGTTTTGCTGCCTTGTTAACTTCTTTCTTCTGAAACGTTTTCTTCTTAAATGGATTATACTGATGAGGCCATAATTATATATAACAGCAATGAGATAACATGAACAACAAAATAGAATGCTTGAGTAAGAAAGAGATGACCATACGAAAAAATTATTTTAGTAGGCATGTTTAGTTAACATACGTCATAATTAAAATGAGCGTCAAGCCTTCTCGAATATTTGCTACTATGTTTATCTCTTTCTTACTCAAGCAATACCTGTTATCTTCTTGTTCATGTTATCTCATTGCTGGTATATATAATTGTGGCCCCATCGGCATTCGTTTTTTGCTTTTGAATAAATTCCATTTTTATATGGAAGCCAAGTAGTGTACCTTTATTCAAATAAACTCTTACGAAACTGCTTTCAAAGATGGCATAAGACAAACATTTTATAAGTGAGTTTGTCTACAAAAGGAAAAACTATAAACAAAAACATGTGATTCCATATTCCAAAAAAAGGCGTTCATATTTAATCAGCTGCAACTATTTTTATACTCCATATCATCTATAGGTGTTAGATCAATATAAGATTAATATGCTGCCATTTAATTCTAATTTCTCTTCTGTTGTATAACAACGCAAACAATTCATTGTATTTAAATCAAGAGTTATAAATGCATTGAATTGAGTTCGCAAAGACCGCAGTTGGAGAATAAACAGCAATCAAGCCATCGTTACTCACGGTTTTGCCATCAAAATGTCAATTATGAATACGTCAACTTCTTAGGTCATAAAAAGCAGGTATCATCTCCATGTGAAGTTATGCAGGGCAATACAGTCTCGCATATAACGACGTGAAACTAGAAGCTCAACCTTCTTTGTCAAGCTAGTTCCCGTTTGATGTACAACGTGTTTGTAGACGATCTAAACCGCCCGGAAGCTGGATATTAAACCAATTTCCTGTACCTGCTTCTCAAAGATTTGGAGTTGTATAATCTAAATTATTATAAATTGATTTAGTTAGATAGATTTTTCCACAACTGTTAGATTTTATCATTAGAAGTAGATATAGAGAGATTTTCAAATTTTTGAAAGAGAGAAATTTATTTTTAATAATTGCTAAGATTGGTTGCCGACTGTCATTTGCTTCATGCGCTCCAATTCTTTTTTAATAAGTTATTCAACTTTCACTATTCTAACGTTTGTTTTTACGTGTTATTTTAATAACCCTTATATTAATTATAAAATAACCAAAAATAATTTATTAAGTTGTATCGTGGCTAACTGTAGTTCTTACTATGACTGACAACTTCATAGTATAATTGGAAAGCGACAAGGTATTTAATAATCTCAGTAAGTATGAAACGACTTAAAAATCGTTAAGGTTCGTTTTGTTTTCAAACTGAATAATTAAGGATACAAACGAAGCTAAATGCAGCTCATTGGACGGTTTCTCTAATTTTATCGTTTATTTATCAAATATCTACAATATACACCATGAACAGCTGAAATTCCTAGAGACACAATGGAAAATAACAAAGTGAAAAGAATTTAAACTTAAATATAAACAAAACTAATTTTCAGGCAAGACAAAATTGTGTAGCTGTTGAGGACTATAATATAAATTTGCATTGCGAAGAAGAACATGATGAATGTCCCATTTCCAGAATCCAGACAATAAATCTCAAGATATTCCAAACATTTTGTTTGGTAAAATAAAAACAGCAATTTTAGAAATGAAAACTAAGAAACAATCTAGCGATGATGATATTGTCATCGATGGGATCAGGAGAGATAAAGTAAATTAATAAAATTAATCAGAAAACAACACGCATCTTAGCCAAGGTGTAACTTCTTCCAAATGAAACAATGCGTAAAAAGTAACGTTGATAACATTCGTGATTATCGACATATAATCTTGTTGTCACATATATTTATCATATTTATAAATGTTACTGCAAAATGCTTAACAAATGCTAAGTTGGGTTTCCATCAACCACGAAGGCGAAATTTTGTGTCGGATATCGAACCAATTATTATCTGCAAACAATCAAAATAACAATCAGGAAGTACCGCATAGTAAGCTGCTAATTTTGATGCTTTCATCAATGTAAGGTGTTGGAGATATTGGAATAATGCAGAATACACCTTGTCACCGAATTAGGGTAAGATGAGCGTAAACATAAATGAAGCAAGTCTAAGCTGTTTAAGTTTAAATTTCAGTGAGCGATGTTCACGTAAAAAATTTCGTGAAAGTCGAGGTTCCGCAGAAAAAGAGACGACGAAGCTTGGGAATCATAACAAAGAAGAATTATATACGTCCTCATACTCAAGCGAAGTGCTTACTACCAGTAATTACTCATGGAGCGAAAGCATTAACTGTAACACGAAAATATACAAAAATCTATGAGTTGGCTGGAGTACCATGGATAGACTCATTGTACCACTCTTAAATGAGGAGTAGCAGAGCCCTAACTAGCTCTAACTTTCGGCAGGATATGGCTTGAATAAGAATCAGGCAACGGGTTCATATTCACACGAATGGGCGCCAGTCGTTATACACAACACAATCAAAGATCTAGCTACCAAAACGAATCACCACCTACCTTGTAAAACCCTTACTTCAACCTAAATCTCAAACGAGCACGATCAGGTTTATGAAGCGCCATAGAGTCAATAACAAAGAGACAATATTCCAGTAACAGTAAACAGAATTTAATACACACAGTCATGCTTTTAGCTAATGCTTCGGTGAAAACGCACTAGCGTTTGACAACATTATATAATTTACGTTAACCTGTGCGATTTCACTCTCAAAGGCCTTTGTTAAAATATACGCAATTCCTAGCAGGTAAAAATGGCCTTATCGACACAATGAAAACGCTGAATAGTAAATTAGTATGCACTGCGGTTGTGAGGCGCTTCTCCACAGCGCTCTCGGATGCAGTCACCAGATGCGACGACATCATGCGAAACGCAACATTCCTGAGTTGAATTCTTCTTGAATTAAAACCACGTGCTGATGGTGCGTGCACTAGAGAATTCCAAGGAGGCTAATGTCGTCAGGATATTACGCCGGATGCTAAAGGCCTGATTACTACTTAATTAGTACCGAAACACAAAAATAACAAGGAAATATCTCACCCTAAGATGGAAATAGGGCCTAACACATTTTCAAGTGCCGCCGCTGGGAGCATACGCCGAAATACTACTCATAAGCATAGCCTTCTTGGACCAAGGCATTGAATCCCTTTATAAGACTTGATTTAGTCAGAGTTTACAGCCCAAAAAAAATACAGCAACTCGAAAATTTTCAAGCCCGGCTTTTTTATCTCGAAGGTTAGCGTTTTTGTCGAAAATTTAACATTCCTTCGCGCGGCTTCGCCGTAAAGGAGTACCCGCGGAATTATTTATATTAGAGTTGTAAGCTAGAATCGGAGGAACGCTTCGCAAAGAACACAAATGAAATCAGGCGTTACACCATATTACTTTTACCTCTTAGAGGTCGAGGTCCCAACGGTACTACAATGCTTCCTGGTATATTTATTTAATAATAGCATTACTTAATTTTGCCCCAAATAAATGAGTAACTCTTAATGGGTCCAGGTTCGATTTATTTATACCTTGGCTGATTTAAAGAATACCAAATAACGGAAATTACATTTATTCAACACTATGTCAAATCTTAATTGTAGACATAAATCAATATATAGACTATTCTAAGTCGTAGGCATCAAATAAAATTCAATTTGGTTCCGGTTGTGGTTAGGCCACCCAAATGGCAGAAATGGTCTCGGCTTTCAACTGTTTGACAGTCGCTGGCACTTCTCAGGATGATGGGCAGAGGTTGTCAGTACTGCGAATGTAAACAAATGTCAGTTCCTTCCGTTAATGAAAGCACGATGTTATCAGTAACTCTATTTCATAAAAACAAATAAATTTTCAAATACCACCTGGAAGGACTTTCTCTTGTTCCCCACGTGCGCGACCACGGAATGTGACTTGTTGATATCGATGGGTGACGAAAGGCTATCGGGGTTGAAAACAGATAGATCGCAGGTGCCGAGGTCGAATAGTCACGAAGCTTGAAGTATGTGAACTTTTGACCTGGTGGAATTGACTATTATGCGGGAAGCTTTACTGTGGCGTCGTGTTCCGGGTACCTGCTTGTAGCGACGGCGAAGCTATGGGGAAGTTTTGAGACTTCGAATTATTTACAATAATGCAGTGCAATCTTAGCTTTGATTTGTCACGGATTAATACACTAGGGACGCTTCGGGAATGGGCATCCAAAATAGCACAGCCCGATTTCAGGTTTATGCTATTTCGAATTAGTAAATTGGGAACACTCTGAGACTGCATTATTTCAAACTAAATTCTAACAAATCGCGCAGCCCGATCTCAGGTTTGCGCTATTTGAAATTAACAGTGGTGAAACTTGGTGAATATGAACTAGCTATTATTGACGCGCCACGAATTCCAGCTAGGCGTTGATTTAATTTAATCAATGATGAACTTAATGCAGCGGGTCGGGGATGTCGTTCGGGGAGGTTGTTCTAAATTTTCTAGAAGAATTCTGCAATAAATTCTGGTTGCCCAGCTTAGATAACAGCCAAGACCGGCCTCAACTGGGCCGCGGGATCGGCCTAGAGAAGCAAAGTTCGCTTTACCGGAATAAAAATCTCGGAATAATTCTCCTTGAGTTCGCGGAATAATTTCATTTTATACCTTCTTATCAAGTTTCCTTCTCTTGCATCAAAGCAGAAACGGGAATGCTCGGCGAGCGTTTGCTCGTTTCACTCGCGCACAACGGTGAACTTGCGGCTCGAGCGGACTGGTATTCTTGTAACGCCAAAAACGCAAAGATTGAGCGCTTTTAATTTCAGATTGAAGTTCAGTAGCGCTTAATCGGGAGCGAAACGTTACAATACCATAAGAAAATCAAATACGACGCATGCCATTAAAAGAGTCGCCAGTTTGATTTCAATTGGAGCATATGCAATATAAATGGAGATCGAAGTTGACCTAAATTATTTATTCTCCTAGACCATAGACATATAGAAATAGAAATCCCCCACCAACACAATGAAGCCATGTTTCCCGCTTAGCTGTATCTATTTATTTTCTTACTTACGCCATACTTAAATTTTTAAGAACGTTTTGATGTTGTGCTGACTACCATGTGCAAATCCTATTACTTTATATAAAATATAAAATGACAACTATAGTAACATACTTTTATACCTAGTAGGTGGTCCAATTCATCTATAGTGAGATTAGAGAATGTTGACTGGTTAATTGTTTGCTTGAACGTTGCCAATTGCTTTATATTCATACCTTACTTTTCTCCGATATACTCCTAGGTTATAGAAGCTAGTGCATATTATTGTTCACGTTGAGACTTAATTATTTAAAATTTGATATAAAAATAATATATTAATTATAAATAATGTTCAAATACTCGTAGAAGGTCCAACTTTAGCCCTTTCTACAAAATCCCAAAACTTCCTTTTTATTTGTATTAAAATATTTGCTATAAAAAATTATTCAAATATTTTTAAAAGTAAGATCAGTACTTGAAAAATAGTTGTTTCCATGTGGATTTAATCAGCCACAATCTAATTTAGTAGTCCGTTTCATGTTTATTTGGACCATGGTGTGCCATGGATCAGCTGATTTTACCAGATATAATTTTGAAGTAATCTATTTTATCCATTACTATCAAATACCATGGTTATAGGTTAAACTAACAATTTAAGGAATAAGTATGTTGCCAAGTTTTCCTTCTCGTTGATAGTACATTTTGAGATGCCTGCTACTAGATCCAGCTCATCAAACAATAAACTGTACTTGACGAAATGTTGAGAGGAAGTGGCTATGGGATTCTTAAATTACCTCCTCACTATTGTCAGTAAAATGCAATTGAAATGGCATTGACGCTTTATAATAGTATATTACATTAAAAGGCATGAAAGTGATACTTTGCAGATGTGGAGGCTTGTTGGAGAATACGAGGACGCGAAGCGTCCGAGTACTTCTTCAAAGCCTCCGAGTGAAGCATAGACACTTTCATGCTGTGTAATGTATTACATTTGTTCTGAAATCTCTCTTCGTAACACCTACTGCGCGCAGGTTTCGGTAGCACGAATCTACACCGCTCCACAGTTCCAGCCGTCACTAAGAGAGAACACCTAGCGCATCGCTCGCTACTCATGTTTCAACGGCGCGGGGCTCGCTTAAAATCCCGTGTCAGCAAATCATTCGCTTTGCTTATAGTGACAACGTCTTAACAAAACACTGCCAAAACTATTTAATATTATACTCGTATGTGCTAGGCCTTACAGAACTTTCTGCAAATAAAAAGAGTCTTGAAGGAAGCTGGACGATTTTATTTTCTCTCCGACATCTTTAAAAATTTAAAAATAGAATCAGGGCGCATAGTGAACGGTGAAGGTGACCGGTCACCTAGGTGATGTAAAGTAAAAATGACTAGTCTTGCAAATATCAGTGACACTTTCAAGATCAAACTGAGTGTTGACATGGCCCGCTTTCTTGACGATTTTAGGAAAAAACTATTATAACAAGCATATAAAGTCACGTAGCTCATATAAAATAAGGTAGCGCAGTTATTGCTCGAGGCACTCTCAATATGTGACTCAAACATGTGGCTAAATTACTGCAGACATACTGACAAACTTATACTTGATGATTGGAAAAGATGCATAAACAACGTTCTTACAGTCCATTATGTCTTTGAGTGAAGCTGACGGTGAGGAATATTCTGAAGAAATGATGGAAGATGACTAATAACAAAGCAAGACAGAGACCTAAGATCCTTCGAGGTTTAAGGAACACGTGACCAAAAAAATTAACACAATGGAAGTTTTTTCAAACTAAACATAAGCATCTAAGGGTTACTCTAAGAATTGGTATCAGATTTTTATTTTGAATAATTTACAATGAGTCAGAATTTCAAAGTAATTGTTGTACAAATATAAGTCAATCTACTTATAGTTATGTACGTATTAACTCCTAGTAAATTATCTGCTACTATTAATCACTAGTTTTTATAATTATCAAAATCAATGAGTGCGTAAGTTAATTTCTGATGAGAATTTTTAATCCATTAAGTAATCTACTTTCTTCTTATAGTTTGACGCACGGCAAAAATTTAGAATAAATATAAATCAAGATTTGGCGTTATCGTTTTCTTCTGTCACAGAAATTTATAATCTAAAATACTTCAAATGTAAAATGTTTTGATACCTAGTGTTATAAATTGTTAGCCAACTTTGGTCTAAATAAAGGCGAAGCAGACTGTGGTATAATGTTATCACTAAAGTTACATCTAATTTTCTTCTTTGTAATCCGAGAAGAAGCACTTGCGGAATTTACGAAAAGGTAAATAGAAATTATGTACACACCTACCGTAATATAAACAATCTTTTTTAGCAAACCCAACAGCTTTTAAAATAAAATTTAAACCATCTTGATGAAAGAAAATATTGAAAGAAAATATTCTTGGATAAATGACTGTCGCTGTAGCGGATCTTAGGTCACAATGGTGTCAAGTCATAGCCTGATCAATAAACATTAGCTAGTCAACAATGTGACAGAAGGTAATTAACGATGGCTCAATATTGACTCCACACAATTTTGTCATATAAGCAGTGGCACACATATAAAGTTAAATTTGTGTACTAAACATACGCTAGAATTGCCAGGTCAAAACTTAACAAATACGATTTTTTTTACTTCTGAATCTGTTCTCTATTCGCACTTCCAGAAATAGCGTAACTAAATATTCAGTACAAATAATTACTCAGTTTTGTTTACTTTTGATTTTGTTACAGTCAAGCTACTTTAAAAGTCTACGTTCTAATTAATACGTGAGTTGGGAATTTAATTAGCTAACTCAATTTGGAAGGCGTTATAAACGGTTCTAAACGTTAACCGAATCCCTTTCCCAAATTTCTCCTTATAAATGATTTAAGGAGGACAAAACTTTATCATTATTGTTGCTGTAATTAAATGATGGTGTTAAATATATTACCTGGATTTTCTAACCGTTATATGAATTTATTTATTAGTGGTACTATAAAAATTTATGCCTAAATTATCTTTTTTCTATAGCACATGTTAAAGTGTGCTTTTATCAACTCAAAACAAAAGGTCAAGTTTTACTTTAACAGCAAGGGTAGATAAACTAGCACTTTAACATCAAGGATAGATAAAGTAATTTAATTTTCTAACTTTTGTTTAAATTAAACATGACAGCTTCGTATTATCGTAGCAACCCAATCTAGCTACTGACATTTTGAAATGTGATTGACTGTCATTATTTTCTTTTGAAATTGTTGAAGTTCTTGCTATAGAAAAAAATATTGTATTATACACGACGATAAAGTTATTTCTATCCACTCTTGAATCATTAACGTCTCGACTTCGTCTCGACGTTAAACGATTCACTCGTGGATAAAATTTAACTTTATCGTCTTGTATAATAAATTACTATTTTATCATCCAAATTGCATCATTTTTAAAGATTATCTAGAAAATTTTGAAAGCTATTTACATTTCTACATTGGAGGAGTTCTGAATGCCAAGTAAAGACTATTTTGTTTGATAAAAAAGCTATACTTTTGTTTTTCATTTAAGAAGCCTTTTGACAAAAAATATATTTTTACTTTTAGTAGAGAAAAGGCAACCTTCCGAAATTTCTTCAGATCTTCATGGTTGAAAGATGTCTGGAGAGATAAGATATTTTGTATGCGGATTAGTTGTTTACCTGGATTAAAACCGAATATATCGTGTGTTTCAATAAAAAACTCCTTTAGGGTAGGCCTTGGAAAGAAAGATAGAAAATCTAGTCATGTCTTAACTTAAGTCTGTAGGTGAATGTCAGATTGCAATTTGTTTATGAACTCATCTGTCACTGGTAAAAGTTTACACTGCATTAAGTTTAATTGTATAAAGCAAAAAGAAAAATAAGATGGCATTTACATAACAACAACGAGTGTAATAATCATAACTGTCAATAAAAATCGTTTTTGTTAAGTGTTTTGTGTATTTTTAGAACAATAATTGAAGTTCAAGATGTAATTTAGTTCTCTCTGACTTGGCAGTTCATTTCCATCAATGTGTATATCTCAAGTTACGGCAAACTTCAATTTGATCATGGCATGCATCAATGAGTTGTTTTTTTTTTTGGAACACTCGATATTTTCGGCCAAATATATTGAACTAATTCCGGCTCTTACTTTGTGTTACCTATTAGTATACAGATTGTCCGAAATCCGTTTTGAAAGTAGGAAATTACTGAGTGCGACAAGGAAGACATAACCAAAATGAGTAGCAGGACATAGGTGAAATGTAATCATGGCTAGGTACATTTTTAAACTAAAATTGAGTCAATGAAGCAAACAAACACTTCTGTCAAATATTTTATCTGTCATTAATAAAGTGAGGTTTAAATATACTATTGTTTACTATTCACATAATTATTTTAATTATTTAAACCTCACAATCTACTCTTAATGACAAATAAAATATTTGACAGAACTGTTTGTTTGTTTCATTGACCTAATTTTAGTTTAAAAATTTACTTAGCCATGATTACAGTCCATCTTTGTCCTGCTACTCATTTTGTTTATGTCTTCCTTGTCGCACTCATTAATTTCCTATGTTCAAAATAGATTTCGGACAATATGTATGTTTATAAATTATATTTTTATTAATTTAAATTGCCCTGCTTATATTATTTGAATATTAATAGTTATTCTTTTTGATAGCTCCTGCAAATCAGGGGTGGATTCCATTTATCTAGATTGCTTATTCTGAAATTTGATGTTCTGATTTTAATTTTATTACAAGTCAAAAATAACTTCTGTCAAATGATATGTCAAACAAATTTGAAAATTCAATGACAAATACCAGATCGTTGCATTCGCTACAAAATAATATCAAACAGTAAGTAATTCCTTAATAACGAATTCACCTTTTTAGCCTTTATTTTCTTTCAGTGCTTACCTAATACCTAAAATCACTCACCTTTCACTCGAACTTATCAATGTCTCTGATGTTAACCAACTTGCTCAACTCCGCCATCGACCACATCTGCTCCAGTCAACAAACACAACGAAAACCTCCAATGACACACAATTTGTCAAATCTGCCTAGAATCAGGACCAGAAGCTCCCTCACAGCATAAACCCAAAACAGACCCCGGTTGTAGTCACTCAACTCCAACATCCCATCCAAAAACACTCCCCCAAATGACTCCACTGAACAGCACCAAGAACCAACGGTCACTCGCTCAGAACTCTCTTTTCGTACTAACAGCTCGATGCAATCCAAATCAATCGATATACAATGTCAAATGTAATACTTCAATAAACTTAACTCAGTATTTTCCTATAATTATTCTCCTTTGTAGATTAGTCTTGTTTTTAATTTAGTTTTTCACCATATACTTGCTATCTTCCTCCATTTTATATCTCATCTTCTTAAATTAAATTCCATTTCTATTTGGCTACGGAAATTTAGTCTTAATATCAACCCTTCTTCATTTCCAAACATTTTCCTTTTAAAATAGAGTTTTCATACTTTTAAATTACACCAAATTAATTACAGCTTTACATTTAAGAAAAATCTTAATAATGAGAAGAAAGTCCTTAACGATATCATATTTTCTCCTTTCAACACACTATATTTTTATCTTTTTTATTTCTACCTACTATGTGCAATAATCTATTTCGATTAAGTATTTGTCATTACT
>CALNHX010006949.1:0-80959 GCA_940337035.1 Agriotes lineatus
TTTTTTATAGAACAGACGGTATGTAAGTTTTTAGTGAGCGTGCACTAAATCAAAAAAGTCATATACACTTAGTTTCTAGATGGTGGTAAATATTTCTAAATTACTAGATTCACTTGAACAAACAGTAGTAATTTTTTTTAATAGTGGAGCTGGGAAGTTAAACCATGTTAAAATACACTTCTGGACAAAATTAAGGGACCATCAACAAAAATCAAAATTACTTTATGAAAATCACATATAACTTAATACAATTCAGATATGTCATAGCTAGATGATTTCTACATTGCTTTGTTAGTGTGCCATGAAGAAATAAATAATGACAATGCAATTGTTTTTATACAAACAAATGTCAACAATAATAATACGAGTCAAAGACAAAGTTTTGAGTTGTTTTTGCATAGTAACGTGTGGTCATAAGGGGAAAAAAGTACAAAAAGTGATTGTCGCCTCAACCTTTCCTAAATTATGCCACGGCATCATCTTGCAATCGGAGAAGTAGCTCAAATTATCATTCTTCTTCGCGAAGGATATTCGCTGACGAGGAGTTGCTCAAATTCTAAACACAAACAAATCTGTGGTATAAAGAGCTGCTGCAAGGCATAGAACTACTGGTAGTTTTACCAGAAGAAGAGGACAAGGTGCTAAAAGGAAAACAACTGCCAGGGAAGATCGCTACATAGTGCAGCAGTCTTTAAGGAAGCGTTTTGTAACGTCTCGAGAGTTAAAAAATGATCTACGCTTGGCTACTGGAAAGGAAATATCAACAAAAACTGTACGAAGGAGGTTGAAAGAAGTTAATCTGACTGCCAGACAACCTGCAAGTGGTCCAGTTCTTACGGCGCTACATAAAAGGAATCGTTTGACTTTTTGTTTAAACTACCAGGAATGGGATGAAAGGCATTGGGGCTCGATTTTATTCTCTGATGAATCCCGATTCCATCTTTCCCATAACGATCGCCGTGTTCTCGTTTTGCGAAGACCAGGTGAGAGGTACGCGCAATGCAATATTCAAAGTGTTAATAAATTTGGCGGAGGATCTTTGATGGTATCGGGTGGGATAAATTTGAATGGTCGCACAGAGCTAGTTATTGTGCACAATGGATCACTGACGGCAGCAAGATATAGGGACGAGGTTATTGTATCTCATGTACAGCCTTATGCTGAAAATTTTGGTCCAGGCTTTATTTTCCAACATGATAATGCAAGGCCGCACATTGCTAATGTTGTAACCACTGCCTCAAGAGAAGCAAATATTGAGTGTCTAGAATGGCCAGCAAAAAGCCCAGATCTAAATCCCATTGAGCACCTCTGGGATCAGTTGGGCCGACGAGTTAGAAGTGTTCCTCAGCCTCCAATAACTCTTGAACAGCTGTCTAACTTGCTTATACAAGAATGGCATCAGATACCACAAGAAAACATCCGAGTTCTCATTGGGAGTATGCCAAGAAGGGTGGAAGCATGTATAGCTGCGAGAGGTGAAAACACGCGTTATTAGTTCGTGTTAATGATTTCTTTTGTAATTTTTTTTTAATTTACTGATTTTCGAAATTTTGGTTACTTTTTGTATTTAAGCTAGATTATGTCTAATTTGTTAATTTTCTTCTTTGACGTACCAGTTAAATAATGTAGAAATCATCTAGCTGTGACATATCTGAATTGTATTAAGTTATATGAGATTTTCATAAAGTAATTTTAATTTTTGTTGGTGGTCCTTTAATTTTGTCCAGAAGTGTACTTGTTGGTCTTTCCCACATAGATTAATTAAATAAATCCAACAAGTAGGAGTTGGTGAATTATTTAGCAACTGACACACAAACTTCATGCTCAGGCTAAGAAGTGGTTATATGTAATAGAAAAGTTAAATGTGGTTAGTAGCTTGTTGTAAGCTATTCCTTTTGTACGTTAGTACGCCGTTTAGTCTCCACCTTTATACTAAATTTAAGTACTTTTTGACCTGAGAATGGAATTTGTGTACCAGTTTCGAAATATGAGGCCGACGCTTAATTGTTAAATGAATTGGATAAATTTTTGTGGTAAAAACCAACCAGTTGCTTTATATGTATATCTACTTCTTAATGGAGGTCTTATACGCAATTATTCTATTAAAATATGAAAGCAGTGATAGCTCACAGCTAATGAAATATTTCGCTCTTTATTATTTATGTAATCATACAGAAATAGATATAATAAGTTGACTTTGCTTCGTGAATTGTTTGTCCACTTTAAAAATTGACCCTGCTACTGCCTTCCTATGGAGGTGGGGAAAGGCTTTAGCCTTGTCCACTCAGGCACAGTTTAATAATTCAGAAGGCACTGTCTCAGAACGTAAAATGCCGTTCAGTTGTTGTGAAGCATAATTTCATTTCCTCCCGTGCTCATATATTTGGAGACGTTCTAATCGTCCAGCCAGTGATCGTTTTCCAACCATCCTGTACAGCGAGGTTCTACAATGACGCGGGCCCAATAAGGTTTTCTAGCGACGACCGCTGCCGACCCTTTGAACTGAAGGCTACCTATTCTTTATTCGATTGGAAAATCGCGTCGTTACACTCTTTCTTGCTGCCAATAATCAGTCAACGTTTAGAGCTGATTAGTAATCCTGGTTCGCCCATTCAATGCAACATAAATTGTTGCAATTGCAGTATGTTATATTAGTTAAGTAATGCATGTTGGAAGTTATTGCCATTCTGTATATGTTAAACAATATGGATAGACATATCTAAAACATTCCCGCTTTGCGTAACTCCATGTTTTGACTTCATACCCGTTAGGAGTACCTGTCTTAAACCATCTAACGCACGCCTGCAACCAACCCATCAGTATGTTTTTTTTTTCTGTGGAATTTGACCGCAGACAAATTCTTGTTAAGGTTCTTCTCAACTTTGTGCAACGTAACGTGGGGTCATTTGCGCCAGGTACATACAGCAATAATTTATGATGTGCATAGTCATCCAACTTCGATGCCGTGTGATTTTGTTTATGGAACGCAAATTGCTCAAGTATCGGAAATCGCGAAATAAGGTAAGTCCTATCTTGGAGCTGACCAAATTTCCTATAGCTGAGGGAAAATCATTCCATTCTAGGCCGATACATGAAGTGGCGCCGAACAGAGATTTTTCCCCGTAGCTTCAAGGTACATTTTGTTTTGATTATCGCGAACTAGCCTTTTCTTCCAGGCTACAACTTCACCATTTCCACAGGCCTAATAAACCACATTTTTGGCTTTTTAGAATTGGAGGCCGTTTAAACAACTTGATAATTAAGAAAATAACGTTAAAATCTTATGGATGTAGTTTTTTTAAATGCCTATAATCCAATTTCTGTTTGTTTGCAGTGCAACTTTAACCTTCCCAGAGATATCAGACAATTGTAGTTTAATTTAAATGGGAAACAATACATAGACTTCAATTCTGCGTGCAAGTGTTTAATGAGAAACCTCAAGCAATGCAAATCTTAAAAACACTTTTGATAATAGAGGTAAGTATGGGAAAAAATATTCGAGAGCGCTGGAGCTATATTGCCGACGTGTAGGTTTTTTATGTAACAAGCATAGAATCTAAGACTTTATAGGGCGAGTTAATATCTCAGTCAGATATCTTAAAAATTAACGAAGAAAGGCCAATGTTTTATTAACCACCACTGAATTAATTTTTTTTACAATTTAACATAACTCATATTTTAAAGCAAGTGAGATCGCCATTCAGATGCCTGAAAACGGCCAGTTTGTATTTATTTACTTGTAATATGTATTGGTTGGACACATATTCATATAATTAATATATAACTAAACTGAAAGTCGACTACCTATCGAAATAATAAGTTTAGAGATTTAAATGTAATACAGCTATACCTAAAGTAGATTCTGATTTCCCATGAATATAATAAAGACGCATTCTCTACGTTATAAATTTACTGTCACTTTACTGTGGCATCTATTAATTACAGGTTCATTAATTATTTTATTTCGCTAGGTTGCAATTAATCAAAATCCCAGTTTATGACAAAATATTTTCATCAAAAAGCTATTCCTTTCCGCTTCACGTAGCTTTGTTTTACTGATACTGTACGTAGACATAAAGGATAAAATATGTTGTTCTAAATCCTCCACTTTTGTTTTACTGCCATAAATGTACCTCGAAAGAGTTTGACTCCAAAAAATGATATAAGAAAATTAGGTGCCTACTTTCCATATCATTATTCTTTCCCGTCGAAGCTCAGTTTGTGAAAAGTAAGATGAAGAATTACCTTCCCCGCATTACCGAAACCAGAGTTTCCAAACTTGGTTTACGTGAACAGCCTTTATTTCCCTGGCCGGCGAGTGCGTGCCTTTTTGTTTGAAGCGTTCTGGCGGTTTTCGGCAAGATGATTAATAACCTCTAGATCTTGGTGGAGAGATTCCCCCGCCCTATAAACACGACCCGGACCTATTTTTTGTTGATCTCACAAAACCTCAATTTTCTTTTTGCTCTTCTATATTGACGCCGGGAAGAGAATTACACCGGCAGCGGAGCTCTTAGCTGTTTTTGTATTCGTATTTATTTTCATGAGAATAATATTATACATTTTTTTTATTGTGATGCGGGGTTAAACATTCGCGAGAAGCTTCGACGCAGCCCTTCATTCTCGGACGCTGCCACACAGCGCCGGAATATTGCAGCAAAATAAGACTTAGAACAAGCTGAAGTGCCTTTATTGCCAAGTAATTATAGTAAATCGCAAAACAACCGAACGAATCTAATGCCGTAAAGTTGCTGACACTTCCAAGAGCGAAGGAGTGAAAGAATTCGGCCACTCCGGAAAAAAGAGAAAGTTAAATTAGAGTTCCAAACTAATACGTTTCACGGTTTTCAATTCCTTGAGTTTGTTTTTCAAGATTCGGCGATGAGTGTCTGGCGAAATAAATCACCAACTTTAGCAAACCTGTCTGCGGGAAAAGCATCTGAAAGCCATCAGGTTCATGTGCATTCACATTGCGTGCAAAACTGTCATTGATTTTTGAGCGTTTATGAATTATGGCATAGCAACTGTATGACCTACCCAAGTAACCGCAAATGTTAATTTATAAATTACTTATGTGGTGGTTCGATATGAACTGCAAAGGCCGTTAGGTTAACTCCTTGCATATTGAGCGATACTCGTGCAAGCAAAACTTCTACGCTAACTGCTGGAGTAGGCAATCGTTAAAGTATTGTATTACGTTTCCGTATGCAACTGCTGTACTAGAACGTAACTGGGGTTCAAGAAGAATTTAAAACTCAATGTATTAGAACACAGCTGAAGTTAAATATAAATTTCAACGAAATTATGTCCCAAAAATTTAAAATAACCATAAAATTGACAATAAAGCGGAACTTTGTTAGAAGATCGGACTCAGTCCCTAACCTTTTTAACCGCTGAACGTTCCAATTCTCAATAGTAAATAAAGTAAAAATAATATTTTAATACGAACGTGCGACGTAATACAAACTAGGTATTAGAGCGTGACGTGAAAACAGTCGGGTCACGCCGTTTCACGGCGGGTCCCGTCGTTTCACGGCGGGTCCCGTCGTAAACGTGAGTAATATTTGAAAATCAGGCCGTGAACGTCAGTGAAAATCTCTAAGGCGTGATTCACCTTTCACGTTTAATATTTAGTAACGAATAAAAGAGTGCAAGGTGCTCCGCTGGCCGACATGTAGTAGATCTAGAGCTGTAGTGGGAGGTCATTGTACTTTTGTGTGGCAGATTGCAGCGACGGAGCTTGGCACTTGTGTTGTGTTGTGAATGTTCTGTCTACAGTCAATCGCGTGTCTACGTCTAAAGGCGACCAAGTAGAACTTACTTTTAGTTCCTCGGACGTAAAAGTACTTTTAAACCTAGTAATTAAAAGTGTTGGCTAGCAACATATACTTTCTTGTCAGTATTTATCTCTTGTTGCAAGCTATTGCAGTCAATTTTTATTTATTTCTTTTTGTGTCTACTATCGTGATTGTAACATATCATGAGAATTATTTCACGTGCAAAACATACGCTATTTTAGAGCTTTTAGTTCTGTTGCAGGTCCTTTATTGGTTTTAAATTTGAATATTCGGTTCTATCTGAATTTAAATTTTCAAATAAAAGCTGCGGGTCACGTCGTGAGTGGCAGGTCACGCCGTGAACGTGAGTGTTTAAAGCAAGCGTAAAATGTGCGTGACGTGAGTGATTACCCACTCACCTGCCCATCTCAAATCCAAAAGGTATTTATTTACATCAATACAAGTGAATAAATAATCCACAGTGGTCTTTTTACACTGGTAGCTTTTGCAAATATTATTGATTAATGGAGAGGTTGCATTTAGTTATAAATCCACTCATGACGTGATCAGGCAGTGTTTACATCTGGAATCTACCAGTTTACATTTTGATTAATTAACAGATCAATACACATTGCAAATACCTAGAAATTTGTGGTGTATCATTGTTCATTATGAATCAATACTATCGGAGTATTGTACTTTAACAAGATTAGCTTATGCACTTTGAACTAAGACCACTAATAAAAATATTTAAATTAAAAAACAACTTCCTTGGCTTATCTGATTTCTCCAGCATTGTCGAAGTCCCAAGTTTGCTGTTGTTCTGTTGCGACCCGGTCAAATTAATCCTCTTAGGACAGCACAACCAAGAGCAGGAAACCGCCAAGTAAAAAGAAGACGACAAATGTAGAAAATATAAGGCTAGCAGCAAATGCCCTTACGCATTAATAAACTGCCTTGTAGTTCGGTGAGGTACCTACTTCTGTTAATTATCAGGCTATTGTTTTATAATGCCCAAATATGACCAGGTTCACTACACAAGCATGACACAAGCGTTATCTCGTCGCATCGCTAATCCCTGGAGGAGTTATATCTAGAATATTACCACAATAGAAAGTCTATTAGTCAATTCGAATAAGCAATTTACCCCAACGCCAGTCTCATATCAATCCGTCATACCCAAATTCAAGCAATACCACTATATGAATAATGGAATAATTATGGAAGCTAAGTAACCATCGGATTTATAAATCCTGCAGCTAAAGCAGTAGAAGGCGAACTTCAACAAAAATTCCGATGAATCTATTTTTCGATGTTAGTTTTATTGTAAGAGTAGTCATGACGACTAAGCAAAACCAAACCATTATAAAAGTTACCAATATAACACTTGTTACATAAGTTTTGGGAAAAACTTATACTGCCCTCTGTGACATAGTGAAGCTAATACATCTAGTTACCTATGGAGAAACATCTTGCTAGAGGTTTTGTCAATGTGTTTAATATTTTACATTTGTATTTGTCATTTGAGAAATGGCGTATAAACTATAAATTTGAAAGTCAGGCTACAACTTGGTTGAACAGCTGCCGAAACGAGATATAGTAAACATTCTTCGAGAGCAAAATATTTCAAGAAGTACTATATATTGTACTAATTCGGGAATGCGAAGAGGGTATTCCATGTATAAACCTGCCAAAAAACAGGCGTCCACGTAAATTAACTGAACTCGGTTGACTACTTAATCTCTCGACAGGAATGAAACACTTTCCACCTCGGTATGTAATATACTATTTCCCGCTGCTGATCATGTAAGTCAGTGATACAGCCTTAGTAACAAAACGTGTAAGTCGGTGATTATATTTGTTTGCTGCTTTTTCTTGACAACGGAACTTAATATTATTATTAAGTTCCTACGCAGTTGGGACATTTCTAGACATAGAAGGTGCCTTCGACAACACCTCCTACCACTCTATTGAAAGAGCAATGACAAACCATCAGATCGATAACACCACGCTAAGATGGGCTATGGCAATGCTCAACACTAGAGTTGTAAAAGTCAAGTGATTTGACAAGGAAAAGACAGTGCAGGCGACAAGGGGATGTCCACAGGGAGGAGTTCTTTCTCCACTCCTGTGGTGCCTCACAGTTGATGAACTGTTGATCCAACTCAATAACGAAGGCTACTAGACTCAAGGATACGCTGATGGCATTGTCATGCTGATTCAAGATAAATACCAAAGAACCGTAGACAATGTAATGAAATCAGCACTAAAGATAACGGAAGAGTGGTGTCTAGAGAATAATCTTAGAATTAATCCCAGCAAAGCCACTCTCGTCGCTTTCACTCGTAGAAAGAACATAACAAACAGAATCAACATAAAACTGTTTGAGACAAATGTCAACTGGGAGAACGAGGTTAAGTACCTAGGTCTAATCATAGATTCCAAACTAACTTGGAACTCCCACTTAGACAAAACAATCACCAGGTGCATACAAACATTAGTTATTGGGGACCTTCTGGCTGTACAAAACCATGGTTCGACCAATAATTTAATATGGAATAATCGCCTGGTGGCCCAAAATAAAATAAGCAACTGCGATCCACAAAATCAGCAGAATACAATATCTAACTAATCGGAGCATCACTGGAGCCTTTAAAGGCACCTCAGGACAAGCACTGAATGCTATTTTAAATCTATCACCTCTGCACATATTCTTTGAAGGTGAAGCCAGAATGACAGCCTACAGATTACAAAGTACTGGTCACTGAATGACCACAGCTAATAATCTAGGACATGGCAAGATCATGTCACACATCAACAACCCAATATTAGAAATGGGTTCTGATCTTATAATCAAAGCCTATGACTTTGAAAAGAACTTTACTGTACACACAAGTTGGAATCCGGACCAACTACCAACTCCAACAAATAAGAACATCATTTTTTACACTGATGGATATAAGTTTGAAGGGGGTACAGGCTCCGGTGTGTACAGTACCAATCCTAGAACCAACGAAAAAGTCAGTCTAGGAAAGTTTTGTAACATCTTTCAGGCTGAAGTGCAAGCTATTAACGTATGCGTAAACATCAGCATAGAAAAGAAGCTGCTCAATCGAGACATACACATTCTCTCAGACAGTCAGGCAGCACTGAAAGCGCTAAACGCTTTCAGTACTTCATCGAGACTGGTCAAGGAATGCAAATCCAAACTTCAAACCTTCAGCCAGGGAAATGCAGTAAAATTATGATGGATCCCAGGTATTGAAGGAAACGAAAAGGCGGACAAGCTCGCAAAAGAAGCAGCCCGTAATGCAATGACCGGTCCAGAACTTGGTCTAAGCATTCAGAAAAACCAAGCCCGCTCAGCCATTAATGAATGGGTCAACACCGCACACCAACTAAGGTGGAGAAACTACAATCAGGCAACACACTGCAAAAGATTGCTAAAAACTCCGAATCCACAAACCACCAAAACCCTGTTGAGACTGAACAGAACTCGAATCAAGCAAGTAGTCAGTCTACTAACAGGCACTGGAGCATTCAGAGAATTTATGCACAGGATCAATATCTATAGAGATGAACCTGTTTGCAGACTATGCCAAGAGGATGATGAAACAGCCTATCATATCCTCTTTGAATGCCCAGCATTAGAACGTAAAAGACACCAACTCGATTGGAGCCTTAACTCTATTGACAACCGCAAGCTAGTAGGGGACATTGCAAGTCTAGTAAAAGATACGGATGTCGGCCTGCTAACTTGAAAACTCCCGACAATACAAAAATCCCAAAGGGCTGACGTGCACATGCCAGCAAAAGGCAGTCGTGGAATCTAAATCTAATCTAATCTAATCTAGGATAATAAAATTAGCAAAGCAAAATGCAGATTTAGACATTTTGTTTATAAATTGCAAGTGTTTATGTGACATGTGACACTCACAGGTAACACGACTCACGAACACTAATCCTGGTGACAGGTGACAAACCGAACAATTTTTTCAAAATTCTAGGAAAATGTCGATAAGCAGCGGGAAAAATATAATAAGATAACTCGGAATGTATCGTCTATTAACATTTTCGGCAGGCAACAAGCCGCGACTTCGTCTTGGTTTGTACCTGCCTACCTCACATGTTAATAGGTCCTTACATTTCTTATTACTTAAATAGCTATTACTTTTAGCCATACAAAGCCTTCTGGAAATCTCCCCAAGGCAAGGCTAATTGAAACTTTTGGTTTGTATTGGCAGGAAAGGTGTATGATAATGATTGGGAAGCATGGAATCGACAACACTTGCTGCAAAGAATATTTCAAAAATTTGGGATGTGGACTTAGAAAGCGTCCAGACGCTGATGCGACACGTAAGACAAAAACTTCGTCTTATTGAGGGTACAGTACCCTTGGCAGTAATACGACAAGCAGGTGTTAAAGTCTAAGATCCATTAGTTATGGTTATGTTATGTTTACTTGATAAAGGTTTCTTAAATTTTAATGATATGTTTGTATAGGTTTTTCGCAAAACTTATGTAACAGGTGTTAAAGTATTGAAATGGTCCTACCATACTCGAAATTTTCTGGAAGTACATATACAACCATCTCAATTCCAACGGGCATATTACGCCTATGTTAAATAACAATCCACACCTTAATAACGAACGTCCAATAGAAACCAGGGCAATACGAGATCTCACGCATCCATTCGACAAGACAAATCAGTAATAAATTCTTAGAAGTGAACTGTCAATTCAAGACACTCTGACGGGTCCACAGCCACTACCAATGCAAGCGTGCAACCTAACCAACCAATTTCAAAATTCCCTAACAGATTAGCCTTTCAAATGTCAATCCAAAACGCACTTGACGAATTATTACAAAATACATCGACCCAAGTTTTCAGGCCATTTTGTTATTTCTCAGTCAGTTAATTAACAATATAAACCTTTAAGACAATGTAGTGCATAATTGTCGAGTCCGCTTGTATGCTGGGACCTTCTTAGAAATAGTAGGTCGCATGAATTTGCAACGGTTAGTATCCAATATAGCCTTTCTTAAACTTTGTACATTTCTGGTACCGCCGTTTTCTAATTTATAAATTTTGTACACTACTTTCACCGCATTCCTTGCACCTGCAGTCCCTAGCCGTCGTAAGAACGTTGATTTTTAAGCTTTATAAAATTCCAGTCAATGAGTTAGAGGAAGACAGCCTCTGCTCGTTTCGCTGGTAGTCAATCAAGCGTCGAGCGTCTCTGACGCATCCTGCCTTACGATTGGCCGAAGCGAACCTTGCGGGGCACAGCTGCGAGCTTCAGAGTGTTTTTTTCGGAGAGTTGTGGGCGCTCGTGCTGTAGTTTGTGGTAGTCCGATTTGCGTATCACTGTAGGGGTGCAGATCTATGTGGGCTCGTTGAAGCCAACCTTTCCGCCGTCGTCAAATTAGGCGGGATCATGTTTCCTGTATTCACCCATACAGCGGCTACGTTGATAGCTGTTTGAATGACCAAGGGGGTTGACACAAATTTCGCTCTTCAAAGAGGATTCGTTAGGACGTAACAGCCACTTTCGGCTTCGCTACAGCCACATTAGGTGCGAGGTCGAACTAATAAGGTAAAAATCTGTAAAATGAACTAATACGCCCACATGTTTATGTGCAAATTAATCAATCAAGCTTGCGCTTTCAATGCAGTGTTAGTGTAACGTACACTCCGACTAAAATTTACTATTGTGTATTAACATCTTGGACTACAAGGCGGCTTTAATTATGTCAAATTCCTTATTCAAATTTGTTAAATAAGATGGACCGTCTGACCACTTCTTGGTCTCCCCTAGTAATATTCAGACGCGTGCATCATTGCGCATGCTCGAACTATCAACATGCAGGAATTTCTCACATTTTACACCTGTTCATGACCTTGCCGGCCATGGCCTAAATTTTATAAATTAACAATTTTTAAACTGCCTTTAATTGTGTCTGTGTATTTTAAAGTGTTATTATACCAATCAGTAGTACCTAGTGTGCTTCTAAGTTTAATAAAAATGCGGCCTCACCACTTCCTTTCTTGTTCAAATTATAAATTTTCCATCAACACATGTTAACAGCATTAAGGTTATGCACTAGTAGTTTGCGGTAAGTTCATAAACTGTTTGTTAGATCACCTTTGTACTATTGTAAGTTTCCTTCTTAGGTTATCGATAACGGAATAAAAGAATTCTGAAACGTCTGACAAGATACAATGTGGTTTTAATTTCCTATAACCAATAAAGCTCTGAATATTGTGCCCAGTACAGAGGGTTGGATGATCATCCTTTTCCCAGTCAACATATTAAACTATTCTGTAACCACACTAGCTGTGAAGAGTTTTTAAATTTACTATATATATATATATATATATATATTATCTGGAGACACTTGCCCTATGGGGTACCGTATTGAACCACTCCCATCTCACTGAGCGCATTCGAGCCGAAGCCTTTAGCATGTTTTGACGATATGCCGGGATGAGCGTGCCAGTTTCCCGGATTAGTTTAGGTTTCGATACTAACCCATCGGTGAGTGTCGTAAGGTCAATTTAATACCGTAACAAAGTACCCGTTTTACCATAACAATTTAAATCTAAATATAAATAAATAATACTTTATTCAACACGCTAAAGCCCAATTACAGAACAAATAAAAGTATATCAATGACGTTAATACAAAAAAATGATCAATTGGCTACAGGTAGTACAACTAAATTAAATTAATAAGTTAAATGAATAAAATAGATGCATGGCTTACATTCCTAAGATTAAATTAATGGCTCTGCGGTGCAAGACAATTCTACAGTAAAGTTATAAACTGATTTACATTCAAGTGAAATATGTCCAGATCTATAGGAAGTGAATTATAAGATCGACACATTAGAACAACTGGATATTTCAATCGACAATTGGTTCTAGAGTTTCCATAGAAAAAATATTCCGTTCGACTTATTATGTGAGGAACATGCGGAATTAAATGTGAAAGTAATGTTGGAGAAAAAACTAAAGCATGTATAATTTTAAATAAGAAGATGAATATATTATGCTTCCGTCTAACGTCAAGCAAATAACAGTTTAATAATATTAGTAAATTTTCGTATACTCTTCCACTTATTCGATAATTTCAATACTTCCGAAATTTCTTTTGAATTGACTCAATATCGTGCTTTTGATCATTTTTAAATGGATTCCAGATAATTACGTTGTATTCATGTTTTGTTCTAATACTGCTATTAAATAGATTTATTAAGGCCGTTAAATAAATTGAGTTCTGTGTATTTCTGAATATAAAACCAAGTTTTCTATATGATGATAAAGTGATTGTATCAAAATTATTTCGAAATAAAAGTTTTGGATCAAATACTATACTATCTGTTATAGGAGTAACTCGCGGTATTGTTATGTAATTCTTGGAATAATTGTGTACCGGGTGTCCGTTCTCAAAGTCGAACATATGCGATTAACATTGTATTGAACGCTTTTGTCGATTCCTGCTCGCCAATTCAACGCACCGGGAAGATAATAATATCAATGGAAAGATAAAATTATTACGCATCAATTGATACCAATAATAATATTCAAGATGCGATTGTTATTTTAAAATACTAATTTAAAGCTTGGGAATTTTAAATATGTCATGCCTTGCTTTTTAAGTTCGATAGCATTTGTCAAAAAAATTGGTAATTAGTTGGCGAAAATCAAGTACTTTTTGTCAACGTCTGTTAAAGTTATCTACAGCAAAATGAATTATTTCAATGAAGAACGAGTGAATGCACTAATATTAATTGCCTATGTTCGACTTTGAGAATGGAGACTCGGTATAATATTAAGTTGCGTTCTTAAATATGTCATGAAATTGCATTTGTTTACATTGGAATTTCATTTATTTGCAATGGACCAATTATGAATTGAATTTACATCCCTCTGCAGTTTTTCACATGACTCATTAGTTTCGATACATTTAAATAATTTAAGATCATCTGCATATAGCAGAAATTGAGAGCGCTTTATACATTCGCTTATGCCATTAATAAATATAAGGAACAATAATGGACCCAATACTGAACCTTGTGGAACTCCACATGTAGCACAAAATTGTGTAGAAACATTGTTATTAAAATAAACATACATCTGACGTTCACTCAAATATGAATCATCCAATTTAATAATATTAACATGAAACCCAAATTACTCTAATTTCAATAATAAAATGTAATGACCAACTTTATCGAACGCCTTAGAAAAATACATCTAGAACGATTTTTCGCGAAACCATGCTGGTTCAATGATAACTGCCCTAAAATTTGATTATAAATACTATTATGTATATAATAGATTCAAAAACGGATGGAATTGATATAGAACGGTAATTTTCAGTATGATTTTTTCCAGACTTATGGATGGGGCAAATTTTACCCGTTTGACGGGTGGTCTACCACGCACGTTTAAAAATTTAAAAGTAAAGTTATTTATAATACCATAAGATATATTTGCATGCTACTATAAACTTGATCTACAAGATTCAGTACAGCGTGGCGTGTCATATTTGAAGTTTCTACTATATTATAAATTATATAAAGGTAACTAGAGTTTTTTAAGTTTATTACCCCCAGATAACGATGAGTGATTTCAAATCACACCCTTATCGATTATGAAATATAATCGATTGTTTATTAAAATATGTACTATTTGAACTCCCACGAATTACAAATAAATTATTAACACGCTTAACTTATGTGAAAAGTGATAGAAACATATTCTCAAGGGTAATATAATAAGTAGTATGTCTATTATCGATAATTTTTTTATGAATATTCTGAGTTATAATCCCAAAGCTGAAAATACAACATGTCCGTAGCGCATTGGGGTTATAAAGATGTGATATTCTTAAAAAAATTATAGATTCTTAGGCATACTACGAATTACATTTTTAGGAAGAGAATATAATGATTTATAATATCTATCCAATGATCAATGTCTGTAGCTAAACTCTACAAATCAATTGACATTTCTAAATTAGTTCATTAACACGTGAAACAAAACCAAGTTAGCTCATACCAAATCGAAAATCGCGAGTCGCTCTATTATCAGCATGGTAGAAGGTCCTATTGGGCAATGTCTGAAATGTAAGAGATGATGATTGGCTCAAAATTTCACGAAACATATTCTCTCTCAAATGATTTTAATTGAAAGAAAAACTTTCTAACGAATTAGACACTGTCTAGTTAATTGCTTTGAGAAGTTGCAACAAAAGGTTTAATTCTATATGTTCAGAATCTTATATTTCACTTTAAACTCGTTAGACTGAGAAACGCATTTACTCAACAACCTAGTAATTGCAAGCCACAAAATAAGTGATCCACCTTTCCCGTTCTACCAACTTAATCAGTTGCACGAAATAAATTTGTGCTGAAAGGATTTTACTTCTATCCAGTATACAGAGTTTTCTGAGAGATAATTAATTTAAGATCTTCTGAATAGCTTACTATCTAGCCAAGACACTATCATTAATCACACACATTCGTCGTGACAATCGAGAGGATGAAGTTACTGACGATATAGCAAGGAGCATGCTCTTTGTTTTTATTAATGATAAATATAGTGCTCAACATTCTGAAAGGATTTTTTCAGTATGTTTTGATGTACGTATTCTGAATATATTTCGATTAAACTTCAATATTTTGCTGAGTAGAAAGTGTGTGCGCCAAGAATAAAATTTTAAACTCTTTCCTTTCCCTAGATTTTCGACTTTGTATAATGTCTATCCAATAAGTCTTTATGCTGGGCGGTTATGGATTACAAATTCCATGTCTGTGTCCATCTTTATACCATCTAAACTTAAACAAAATATCATGTAAAGCAGCACATTCCAAAGGAGATTGACATTTATTGAAAATGTGATGATGGGATAAATAAATAACAGTAATTTACGATACGAGTGCTAGTCTTTAGCTACGAGGGGACAGAGTTAAAACTCGAGTGAGCGAGCGTTTTAATCCCGACGAGTGACTAAAGATGCTTTACGCATGTGTATCCTACAATATTTTATCTACGATAGAATCTAAAAAACACGGTAAATATAAGAAAGATATTTTAAACCAGCATTCTACACCCAAATTGGGCGTGAAATAATTCATTTAATGGAAGTTGTACAAGAGTGATCCATTTCGGGTGGATTTAATTTTGAGGTTAGCTATCAACAAAAAAGTCACTTATAAAAATTTGAAAACCCTACTACTGGTTTACTTGCGTCGCCCTGAGTCGATTCACACCAAAATCAGCCAATTCGGCCCACGGGTTCGCTCTCAAAGTTGCGTAAAGCAAACCAGCAATGAAAATTATTTTTTCTGAAATCGGACCGAAAGTACTATTTTCGCACCGGAAATGCGACGCGAAAATTGTATTTCCCTGACTAGTCACGAAAACATTTACACATTATTCTCTAAAGTTTTATTGAATATTAATATTTATAGTTGTGTTTTCTACATTGGATATGTTAATCCCGAACAACAAAGCACTTTTATTTCAGATACTACGATTATTTTCATTGTGAACTACAATCGCATTTGAACAAACAGAAACTTCAGATTCTTGCCCATTCAATTTATTAAATTAATAAACATGAATTGTTATTATAATTGGAGATTTCAGAAAAAAAATAATACAAGTCTCGTCAGTAAAATGTCTCACTTGCCTCGGAGTCTTAAAATACTCGGCACAAAGTGCCTCGTATTTTAATATGGCTCCTCCACAGTAATGCAACATTTTTCTGACTCGTATGTAAATAACTAATGTCGGATATTATGTCAGATGGGTTACTTAGGGTTACGAGCAACCGGTAGTCATTTTGGGTGGTTAAAAATTTTAAAACACGCCGCAACTGACTACATGAACTCATGAAGACGTTATTAAATAGACGTTTTACAAACTGAAAGTCAATTTTACACACTGTCGTAGATAATAGTAATTTATTATACAAGACGATAAAGTTAAATTTTATCCACGAGTGAATCGTTTAACGTCGAGACGAAGTCGAGACGTTAATGATTCAAGAGTGGATAGAAATAACTTTATCGTCGTGTATAATACAATATTTTTTTCTATAGCAAGAACTTTAACAATTTCAAAAGAAAATAATGACAGTCAATCACATTTCAAAATGTCAGTAGCTAGATTGGGTTGCTACGATAATACGAAGCTGTCATATTTAATTTAAACAAAAGTTAGAAAATTAAATTACTTTATCTATCCTTGATGTTAAAGTGCTACTTTATCTACCCTTGCTGTTAAAGTAAAACTTGACCTTTTGTTTTGAGTTGATAAAAGCACACTTTAACATGTGCTATAGAAAAAAATAAATTATTATACCCAAGGATATTAAACATAGGATAAAGTCACTTATTAAAGTTGCTATGGCATACGCTTCAAATGAATGCCTGCATTGGAAAACATATTTTCATCGGTTAGTTGAGATTTACTGGGGATATTGTTTCGTAAGTCGTCTATAATGTGCACTGGAGCATTAAAAATTTAATTTTGAAAGTATGGAAACAGAGAATATTGGAAAGGAGTTAAATGACACGATATAGGAGGGAATCGGCTTTTACGAAATAGTCTATCATCGCATATTCTCGGAGGTATTCCAGAACGGCTTGCGTAGCATGTGGTGTAACAGAATCTTGTTGCCAATAGCCATTATAATATTCGTCGTCGTAAATTCTAAGTTGAAGAATATTATTGCGATACATTGAAGTTTAAATTTTCGTCAAAAAAGATTGGACTAATGATTCTCCTTCTGGATATGCTTATATTTTGAACGATGTATAAACTAGTTTCGTGGAAGTAATGCGAATTTTCACTGCTCGACATGTGCATGCTTTGGGAATTGAAATAGCCAGCTCTACTCACTTGGGGTCTCTTCCGTTTGGTTTTAAAATTCGAATGTTTGAATTTAATGGGAAGCTTTGGCAATTTAAACGCCTCGCTTGCCGTGCGTGTTGGCAAGTTGGAATAGGATGGGGATATAAGGTATTGAGAGAAATATGGGTAGAATAATGGTTGGGACGTGATTTCCTCCAGTAGTTAGGTGGAGGCAATAGAAGAAAATCACGAGCTCACGAAGGCAGGGTTCGCCAACTCCCTGAAGTAGATACGTCCTCTACCAGGGTTGTAGAGGGGTATCTACTCGTACCCCGGTATCTACCTGTTGCCCCGGTATCTACCTGTTACCCCGGTATCTAAGCGTTACCCCCAAATAGAGTATGCTAGATTAGAATTAAGCTGAGTATTTAATTAATAATAATACATACCAAGTGTGAAGAAATGCACTGCTAGCTAGACAAACAAGTCGATACAATATGTACTTCAATTATTGGAAGGAAAAGAAAAATTAAAGATAAATTAAAACGAACAAAATATAATTTGAAATATATATCTTCATTAAAACTACAGATTTAAATTTTTAGATATTAAATCGAATCTCATATGACTCGTTTGAAAACATACATTTTTGATAATTTTTAAATGTCAAAAACAGTAGCACAACCGTAAATTATGCTGCTAATTGGCAACAATTAATGGCTTTTGAATTTATTTATTTGACGCGGTCAGGTTTGAGATTTTTCGCAGCTTTTTAGTGCTTATTTTAAAATTTCTTCAATATTATAAAATTCAGTAATGCAAGAAAGGCCATAAAAACTATTCTTGCATAGTACACAAAACTAATAAGCCCAATACCCGAAACGCTAGGCAAAATAATTTTGATTTCGTTCAAAACTGGAATATAGAGGTCTGACGTATGTATCTTTATTATTATTATTTTTATATATTTTTGGGGTAGAAAAACCTACTTGAAACGTCGCCGCAGGTAGTCTGGCAAAAATCTAGTAAATTCTCGAGACCAAGTTCCCGAAAGTACTCGTGAGTGAAATAAAACAACTCCTGGGCGAATATCTTCACTTAAGAACTGCTTATTAACTCGCTTAATATCTTGTTTCGACATTAATTATTAAAGAAAAGTTTGAGCTGGGAGATTACTAAAACTTATAAAGTTGCCGAATTTATTATGGTTTATGCACAACTAACTGAAAGAGGGCGCAATAAAACCATTATGTAACGCCTCGGTTTTATGCCCGTTGTAAAATGCTCGCAGGCAGTGCTTGTAAAATTAGCTGACGTCTAAACAACCACGCCTTCAATTAGTTATCTGGAACTACTGCATTATACACTTAATTGTCAGACTAATTCCAAGCTTTCGCAGTCAAAGGCAGCCAGTGTTTGCAGATTTTCGAACGCTAATAATTATGCTATTTTCTATGTTCAATTTTCAATAAAATTATAGCTCCGCCTGCGCGGTAAGTGCGGTATTAGTTTTTTTATTTTATTGATAAAATTGTGACGTAATAACTATACCACAAGTCCAGCGATGCAGAGAGCATAAAAAAAATAACCGAGTATTAGGTCAGAAATGCAATGTTAAAGGAATTTTAGAGATGAATCAAGGAAAACAACATTATACAGCAAATTATTAGCCCTTCTACATTGATCGGCGTTACATTAAAAAATTTAAATCGTTATATATCAAAATTATCGCATACCTCCAACTTTAGATCTGTTTATCTCCTACTGTGGTACATTCTCATATATACGACGATGTATTGATAAGTTCTTAGCTTAGGAGAAAATAATATGTAACAGAAAATTTTTCTAACAAAAATTATTTTATATACTTAGCACTCTAATCATTCAAATAAATACCATCATGCTATGCAGACCAATGTCCCACATGAGTTACTGATATTTTGTTTGAAGAATACTTCTTATTCGTAGATCATAATATAAAAAGGCGAAATACGATGAAAATAGAAGAGCCCACTTTTGGAAATTTTGCCGCAAAGTTTCTCTATACTTTTTTCAACAAGCTTAGTTGGCAATAAGAAGAGTATGTTCTTAGTGCAATTGCACGTTTTTGTAAGTTATTTGTGGAAATTATTTTGTTTTCGTCCCAAAAACTTCCTTTTACACTTTCAAACACGAAACTTCTTCAAGTGGTAGGAAGCACAACGTTTCAATTTCAATTTCTTTGATTGTGTTTGTTGTTTTCGGATAACCATAAAAGGTTATATTTTGTCTATGATACGCGCCATAAAGAACGCGTTCACGTAAAATGTTCTAAGCGTCTGCTATCCGCTTCAGCCTATTTAGTAGCTACATAAAAATAATCGCTTTTTGAAATATGGGCTCAGAAATGTGTAGTCTAATACACTGTATATCTCAGATGATCTCATTTCCTACCTATCTAACTTTAATTCTTTTCTGCTGTGCTTGGTTAAAAACTTTATAATAAGCAATCGGTTAACATTTTCACTGCTCAACTTCCTGAACCTACCAAGAGAAAAAACGCATATCCTCAGCCAGATGTGAAAATATTGTATTGGGTAGCATAAAACGTGCCTCGGCCATCCCTCGCCTGATATGTTTTTCCTTCACATTTAAAAATGTAGGGCAAGTGATCTTTTTCTATACTTTATTATTATAATTAGAGCCGGTTCTGCGCTGGAAGTGTATAGTGAGGTGGAGTTCGCGTGTGTACCCAGACCGCACCTCCAAGCCTGCAGCGGGATGCTGAGAGCTTCAACTTGCGATGATTTTACAAAGAACATGATATTGGGCCGCAAGCTTTTACAAATGCTAGTGTTGTCTATGTAGACCTCCACAGAATAGTGCTCGAAATGGCCCAACGATGAGCTGAATTAAATAGAAGAGGCATAAAAAGATCCTTCCAGCAAGTAGTTGTGAATAAGTGTTTGTCATTACGCAAACGCAGTCCACGTAGTGTACACGTAAGTATATCATTTGTGTCATAATTAAAGGTCAATCTAGAAGGGTGCCTTTGTTACGAAGCAATGAACAGTACGCAGCAATCGGAAATTTTCAGAGTCACGTGTTGTACCGTCTAGGGTGAATGACGCAATCTAACGCGTTGAAGTTAATAAGGGTATGCAGAAGCCAGCTCCGGGTAAAATGTTTACGGATCAAAGTGAAAAAGTGCGACAAGCTTTTGCAAGCGCGAAAGAATGTGTTTCATAAACGAATAAAGGGTATGTAGATTTGAATATATGCAGGCGTGGTCAGGGTGTATTCAGCGTTTTTGACATTTGCGTTCTTTTAAAAGACAATTGTCTCAACTTTACCTTTGATGTTTTACGTTGTACAAATTTGCAAGTAATCGCAAGCTGTAGCGCGCGTAGGTTATTTGAGAATTTATTTCTACTTTTTTACGTATTTTGTGTTTTTATATGCTTTACCTGTGTATTGAGTCAGTGGGTTAATGTAAATAAATTTCCCTATCTTGTGCCTTGCTTGAAGTCTTAGTCCAACAATACTACAATAAAATCAGATTTTTATGTTGGCAGATAGTACTTTATCATAAGTGTAAAAAAGGTAGCCAAATCCACTCTGGAACTTAGCACTTTTTTATATTTTATAAAAACCCAGGTTAGTTGTTTGACAGGAGATGGAGTCTATTTTGTTGTTATAAGAGATAGGGTGAAAGAGTCAGGCCTAACCCTTTCGTTATGAACATTTGAAGCCTGTGTTCACCCCCATCAATGAATATACGATCACAGTTAAAGGTATATTGAATTCTAAGACATATTACAGATCTATATATATATATATATATATATATATATATATATATATATATATATATATATATAAGCAATGTATGACGTGTTTTCACGACCTAGTATTAAAAAAATTACATTCGTATGCGTTTTAATTAACGTAATTCTAAACGCTTCAGTTGTTGTCTTGACCCACTAGCCTCGCAAACTTGCATGGGTTGTGCTGTTGACATACGATACACTACACTTATAAAACTGCAAGGTCTGCTTGTAAATACGGAACTGTCTCTCGATTGCATGTGTTGCTTGCATTTAATTTGTAACACAGAAACTTGACGCAAACTGTCGAGTCTTATTTACACATATCCTATCTGGCACGAGTTAGGCAGTTTTTGTGGGCTAATTGTGTGAACTTTTGCATTTACATAATTATAGTTCCTTTTACACTTTTTACTTCAAATTCATGATCAAACAGAGCTTGAACATTCTGGCCGCGTAACTTGATGACGACAGGGGCTCCTGTGGTCAGGCGCCCGTTGCAGGGGTTGCTTCGTTAGCGTTTCCCTTGGCATTAGGTGTCGTACAGGGGCTCTAAACTGAAGTCGTCTTGGCCGGAGCTGAGTCTTTGTTTGTGTTGCTCTTCGGTCCGGCAGATGCGTGTCCATGTAAGACGTTCGGTCCACGGCATGCTTCGTGACTGGCGGGCGTTGCCTCCGACGTTGAGTGCAGCGGTTTGAGCCCGAAGTCGTCCTTGCGGGTGTCGGGTTTCTGCTGGCGTTGCTTGACCTTGCATGCGCTTCTCCATAAAATTGCTTATTTCGCACCATAATCAAATGCCGAGGAGTGTAGTTATGTTGCTGACGGACCCTGTTGTAATTAATAGGTATCCCCAGCTTGTATTGGGTAGGTCGTGGACATCTTGTTGCCATCGAAATGGTATCACTCCCATGTGGTGTGATGCTTCTCGGATTGGTTGCTCGGCTGACCTAGGGATACTTGTCCTTGTACTTCCTCCATTGTGGCCGGATGTCAACCTGCTTCCGTTGTAGTTTTGACCCTGTATGCATCGTCTGGTTCGGACTTCTCTCAGTGGATGCTTTGGATGCGGGACTGTTGACTACCCTTGGTTTGGTCGTTTTGCTGTCCTCCTTTATGACATCTGGGTGAGGAATGTAACATCCTCTTCTCGGACCACCACAATGGTCCTTCTTCTTCATGTGTCCTAGTGAAGGATACTTCTTCATGAAGTTGTTCTGTCCGGACTCCAAGTTCTTGTCAGGGTTGAATCCTTTCCCCAACTGCAGGTTCCTGGCGACTGCCCTCCGTGGTTCTGCTACTCGACTTGGGTCCTTTGTGAACGGCATGTACACCACACATGTCCCATCTTGCGTCCGTCGATGGGTTGCTTTCAATTGTCCAATTGTCTAGTTGTCCACTTCTCGTCCCTCCTGTGAGATAGGTTTCTCCATCAGGAGCTCTTCCATCTCCCAAAACTGGTTGAGGTGGTGATCTTCTTTGACGTTAGACATCATGCTGACCACTCTCATATTGGGTTGTTCTGCTGCTTCTGCTGCCCCAGATACGACCCATCCAAATTCCGTCTTCTTTGCCATCATCCCTTGCTCCGTCTTCTTAACTCCTTCTAGGAGTATATCTTTGTATAGATCATACTTTATGAGGATGTCTACTGGACCTGGCATGTCGTAGGTAGGATCGGCTAGTAGGCAATGTTCCCATGCGTCCTTTGCCTTCTCGGTGATTATGTTTCTTGGCAATTTTCTTCTCAACTTTGCCAATATAAGCAGTTTCCCAATAATTCGAAAATTGCTGGAGAATCGTGGTTTCATTTCCACTTCAATTTCTCCTATGGATTTCCCAGCTTCGCTTTTTCCTAGACCTATGATGTATGCTTGGATTCTTACTCTCAGTAATGCCAATAACTGAGCTGCTTCTTCGGTTATAAATGATGCCTGTGACCCTGGATCGACCAATGCTCTCAACAGTTCTTAATATCCTCCAGCTGTTTTCACTTTCAAAAACGCCGTGTCTAGCAGGACTTTCTTCTGGTTGGGATATTTGACGTTTCTGCTAACTAGGCTGCTTACTTCTTCCACGCTTTATCCGGTGGTGATGGCCACTTGGGATTTCCTATTTGGCTCATGTTGTGGTTTTGCTATTACTTGCTGTGTATTTCTTACCGGAGTTTTAGTGACGCTTGTTTGATAACTCTTGATGGCTCCGATTTTATTGGCTTTGCGACTTCCAGCTTCCTTTTGGACTCTTGACTTGCCTCAAGTGATTGGAATGTTTTTTCTAAAAACTACAACATATCTGCCAGGGGTCTCGGACATTTCGCCGTCGCCGTTTCGCCGTCGCCACTTCGCCGCCGACCACTTCGCCGTCAACTTGAAAGCGGAACAATGACCGTCCTGCCAAAGAGCCAAATGATTGGGGCTTATGCTGCTATCACTAATTCTCGCCCTTTCCTGTAGCGGAAAGAAATTCCGCTTTGATTGAGACGTAGGACGTTTTCTCCTTGGCGACGACTCAATTTGTACTTCTCCCCAATCTATACACAGAAAAGTACATACCAATCTAGTTGCGAGTCTTCCAAATTTTTTCCTACGGATATGGCAGATCCGGTCCGGTTGGCTACTTGCCCAGAGTAATGGACCTGTTCCGCGTGTCCCACGACTCTTGATTGTTGCACTAACTTCTGTTTTTCTGCCTCCAGTTGATTGGTTTGAGGATTTTTTCCCCAAAATCCAGTTTCTTCTTGACCGGGGAGTTGTTGGCTCGAAGGACCAATGTAAAAAAGGTAGCCAAATCCACTCTGGAACTTATCACTTTTTTATATTTTGTAAAAACCCAGGTTAGTTGTTTGGCAGGAGATGGAGTCTATTTTGTTGTTATAAATGATAGGGTGAAAGAGTCAGGCCTAACCCTTTCGTTATGAACATTTGAAGCCTGTGTTCACCCCCATCAATGAATATACGATCACAGTTAAAGGTATATTGAATTCTAAGACATATTACAGATCTATATATACAAAAATTTATGCCGTATTTTCACGACCTAGTATTAAAAATTACATTCGTATGCCTTTTAACTAACGTAATTCTAAACGCTTGAGTTGTTGTCTTGACCCACTAGCCTCGCAAACTTGCATGGGTTGTGCTTTTGACATACGATATACTACACTTGTAAAACGGCAAGGTCTGTTTGTAAATACGGATCTGTCACTCGATTGCATGTGTTGCATGCATTTAATTTGTAACATCACACAGAAACTTGACGCAAACTGTCGAGCATTATTTACACATATCCTATCTGGCACGAGTTACGCAGTTTTTGTGGGCTAATTGCGTGAACTTTTGCATTTACATAATTATAGTTCTTTTTACACTTTTTACTTCAAATTCATGATCAAACAGAGTTTGAACAATAAGCCACTAACTGGGAGATTAGGAATGTTACATGTATACACTAAGTGAGCAAAGAGGTAAAAAGTACTGCTAATTATTAAATATTAAGCCGTACGCGATGCCACAATGTAACGTAAGTACACGTAGGGTCAACAAACGATTTATTTCAAACAGTAAATTCGTATTCTCGTTTATTCACAATCATTTTGTAATACGTGCGTTGTCAATTTCTTGACATTTTTTCTTCCGTGTTGAGTTTCAGTTTGTTTAAATTATTAGTCGCAGTTTTAAAAATTACACTTTTCGAATAGGGCCATAAAAGAAGTCCAAAATAGTCATATGATAAGATTAAGTAGCCCAACGTGTTATAATATTCTTACTAATGCGCCTGTTATCAAAATATTAGCGACCTAAAAAATTAGTTGTGTCTGCAGCTACATCAACTGTACTTCATCGCAGTTCACCTTCATGAAGACCATTTTCAAAGGGTTGTAATAGTTTGTTGCTGTACCTTCTAAAAACATTAGCCCAACTAACCTTCGACGACTTATTGTGTGAATGAGGAGGTAGTAGTTGTTGTGGGGAGACCGAACTCTACCAAGTAGGCCACCATAGCCCCTTTTTGCCAACCCCATGCCATTTCCTGAGCAACCTTCATTATCATCCTCTTCGACGGGCTCTTCTCTCTGCTTAAACCTTCCCAATTTCCTAATGAATATCACAGCATCCGCCAAGGGTAGGGAGTTTAACTCTTCCATTCGAAGAGTAGCTGCTCCAAAGGTTCTATACCTCAGTCGCTGATACGACTCGTATTCCCTCAAGTAGTTAAAGGATCTTTCTACATCTCTCCAGCATTTGAATGAGGGGGTGCTTTAATTGTAGAATGGGGATTCTCACTACACCAACTTGTCACCGTAAAAAACAATACAGCATATGACGTGTCTTGACGATTTGTATGCTCTCAAACCTCGCCTTCGAGACTAACAAATTTGCATAGTAGGTTGCTTCAAAGCATATAAAAGGTCAAAATAAGACCAAAAAGTATTTCCAGCCAGAGCTAAAACTCAATAGTAATGTCGAAGTTCAATTTGACCATTTTATTGAGTTAAATGTCTTCAAGTGCTTTAGCTGACATATCGCGAAATACTAATCCATGAGCGATTAATATGGTCACCTAAATTGCTCCTGGGGAGGCGATAAAAAATAGTAACTACATTTTGAATGGCTATAGCTACAGTTTTTACAACTCTATATACTAAGTTGCATATATCCCAACGAAAGAGGTCTATTTTAACCAATTTTTTTGTTTTCGAACAGTTGATGAATTATTTTCTCACGATAGGCATAATATGCGTGTATGATATCTCGATAGCAGTAGAGGAATATTCGTTAGAAGGTAGTTGAAAAGGTTAATAAAAAATGTCCATTATTTGGTAGTTAATCGAAACGACAAACTAAGCTATTCGTTAGTAAACCCAAGCCGTCAATTAACTATTCGAAAGCGAAAAACACGCCATACGAATGCTGGTTTCATCTTTGGCTTGGAGTATTGAATTAAAATTATTATTTTCTAACAAAGGTTTTACAACAGCTCACTAGAAGGAATTTGCGATGCACCGTATAAAATCGGTTTGCGACGTTATACCGCTTCCTCATATCCTTGGTAGTTTCGTAAGCGTATACTGTGGTTGTAACAACAACTCCATATATGTATACGTCTGATTTTTAAATTCGTTTTTTATTTAGCTCCTTCTTTTATTTATGTACCTACGTGAGGGAAAAAAGCTAAAATTCCTCAAAATATTCAGAACAGTGTTTGCACTTGCGGTATGAATAATTTTTCGAACGTAAGCTAGTCGAGCTTAACATTTTAAAAGTAAGCGTTAACTTAATCTTCCGGTTCAGAAACACAATATCGCAGCACACTTTCTATAACAGAATTATTTATAGGTATTGCAATATAATTTTATTATTTTGACCTTTGATACTGCCTCCGGGTGTAAGCATTGTACCTAGCAATAACTATACTAAGAAATAATCAAGTTTTGATTAAAGATATTTAGCTTCCACAAAATAGATTCAATATGAAGGTGTGCATAATTCAATAACGGAAAATAATCAACCCGTAAGAAGCGTTAATATATTCCAAGATGAAAATGGATATGACAATGTTAATGTTCATGTTCGCGGATTAAAGTGCCTTTTTGCTCTCGTCAGCACCCTTACTTTAAATCCCTTTTTGTCATAACCATAGGTTAACTGCCATCGGCCTTTGGGACGGGCAAAATGCTTGGGGTATTCTTAGGGTCGATTTCGTAAGCATTTCTTACATACCTCCCAGCATTATTCAATATTTCCACATTCGTCGACCTATATCTTCTAATAGACCGGAATATAGCTGGGGACATCATTACATTTAGAGATTTCTGCAATATTCGCTTCCATAACAAGAGCATAGAGATTTTACCGTCAGTAAAAGCGATCTTATTGTTTTTAGTACCCTTTGGCTATTTTTCCAGGCGGTAATCCTCAGATTTTATTACAAGAATATTTCCCAATCACAACCAGGCTGCAGTAACACTGCCATTCCCCTGGTTGTTTTACATTTCTGTGGTTCCACTCTTTTTTCTAAATTAACTGTTCAAAGCTGTGATAGCATTTCAGTTGTGATATATTATCGCTCTAATTATATTTAGAGTGCATTAATTTTTAAAATAAAAGGTGTTTACCTGCATTAATGCAACATCACGGTAAGTTAGAAGTGGCAATTCATCTTCGTATATTTCGATATTGTAGCCATCTGAAGTCTTGCAGTGATGTCTTGACGATTCTATTTAATTCTATAAATATACTGTGTACCCTTTCACGAATATAACTATATCTGGAAATTTTTGTATTCTTGCGTTTTAAAGTATCTTACCATTTTATTCATATAAGGAAACTACTTTCATAGTTACAAGAGTACACAAAGCAAATTGTAAAATAAAAAACAGTAAAAAATCAAAGTAAAACCAATTATCGAAATCGAAATTACCATTAGCTAGTCTGTGTGTCAAATTGAGATTGACTGACAAAATATAAACACTAAAAGCGAGGGAAAAACTTCTATATTTTTTGTTTAAATGCTTATTGTCCAGAAAAGACATATTTTCTCACTATGGACCTTACTCGTGTGGTTTTGATAAATATAAAAGATGTATTTTATTGTTATTACTGAACATATGTCTTTATATGTCGCTCTTGACATAGATCTTCGAGAGCGTGTGTAAATACTTTATAATATATTCACATTGATCAACAATGGGACAGGGTAGCATTTTTGTAATATGCAACACCGTATTCTGTGACCGTTTCCGGTTGTTTTTCTATACTCTACTGGTTTTGGCTTAAAGAGGTCAAAGTTGTTTGATTGTGCTATGTATAGTCTACGCACATCGTGTTTTGCATAAAGATCAACAACTGATTATGGAGAAGTAATAAATCCACGCAGCTACCATTGAAACGGTATTTGGCCCAGCTATGCTCATTAACAGTAATTAATATTTTTATCATATGCAGCTTACTTGCACGTTTGTGTATTGCAATATTTACCTGTAAGTAAATTAAGTTTAGAACTGCCGCCAGTATGCGTGACTTTTTCTCATTTATAAATCGCTGGTCTTGGTGTGCACTTTTTATAAGCGTTGCCAAAAACAATTAGAAGAAGTGGAAAAGATTTACTAAGTGCGACAAGACGAGTAGGAGAGTCCCAGCGTAATTTTGTGGGCTCTGGAATAATAAGCGATTGTGAATACACTCCGACAGCATCTTTACCCAAGAGCTGCAAAACTTACAGAGAAATATTCATGCTGGAAAGCAACATGAGGAAGTGTATTCTAGGTAAAGAAAGGTGTATTTGCGTACCCGCAAGCAATTAGTAAAGGTTGGTGGTCTTCCAGTTTGAAATCTGTGAAATTAGCACATTGCATCACATTTCTTCATCCTGTTTACAAATCCAGGAGAAATTTTTGGGCTATCTTTTCGCGGGAGCAGCGCATTACCTGGCGAGACTCGGCGATACTTATCGCGATGACAACCGCGTACAGGAGCCGCTTTTATGCAGAAATATTTGCATCGTAAAGGCAGTAAGTTAAGTTGTCTTCTTATTTGTTCAATTATAAACGTGTGCGAGCCATAATATTGTTCTAATTTTTTGAACTGTTAAATTCGAGTAGGGCTTAGTAGTCACTCGTATTTTTATATTTTTAACTAACAATTAACATTTTGGTTTAGCCATTGAGAGCAGATTGGTTTTTATTTGAGTAAAAGTGTGGAGCATCTTTTCAGTGTAATAGTGGGTCAACTTCCGGAGCTATGTTGCACCTAGTATCTGTAACCTCGAATGAGAAAAAGAGGCGTCTTGCTATAAAGTGAGGTAGCCAGCAACGAAAAGGCAAATACGTACAAAAAATTAAACGCAACTACGGGGCTTTCAATTACAATTACTTCACGAGCATTTGCCTTCAAAATAAATCCTAGTAAGTTTTCAGTCTAATGTTTTTTTGTAGTTGTGACTTTTGACACATACTACCTATTGGAATTAGTTGTTCCCTGAAACGCTCGAATTCTAATATTTTAAATTTAGTGTGGCGAAATACCTAATAAACATCAGGAATTGGGGGATCAATATAGTTTGCATTCTGATAAATTTAGTTACCGATTTCTTTGATCGTTACGTGCTTGCTATAATGTGGTTTGTGATGTCAATGTATTTTTGGAACACATTAATCTTGTACTAGATCTAATTTTTTTTTTCTAAATAATTTCGGGGCAGCTTAAGTGAACTTACGTACTTTTCAAATTGTATGACAGCTAGGATCTATGTAAACTACGAGTATATTGATTCTTTGACTGTACATAAGCATAGCTTCATTTGAAGAGCCAGTGTATTCGCATACAAACCAACAATTTGTAGTAGACAAACAAATAGCTACTATATGCAGAAGTAGCATGCAGCTATATTATCTTCACCACCTCGTGCATTTGATGTCTCGCCACAAACCCGTTCAACATGAAAATCAAATCTTAACTTGGAATCATATTCAGTTATTCAACTCCCAAATCTTTAACGATTTCGATTTTTTTCAAATTAAAGCTGTTTATTTGATAATTAAATAGTTTTTATTCTGTTTAGTTGATATGACCATTTTATGACATTTGGATATATTAAAATCTAACGTATTAATTAAACTTCACTCACAGATACGACTTATATCTACCTGCAAACTTCAAAAATCATGAATAGTTTATATTTTTGTATGTAACTTCATTGCGAATAATAGGCATTTTGAATTCCGAATACAATCTGGCAAATTATTTGTAAATATTAAAAATAACAATGCCCCAGATTTAAGCCTTGTGGAACTCCTCAGTTTGCTATAAATTTACCAGATGTATTTCCATCATGCTTTACAACAAGGTACCTATTTTGCAGGTATGATTAGTCTTAACGTCATAAACAAAATTTGTTAAATTTGTATTAACCTATTTCTTTAAAACGAAACCTGTTGGCAATCTTTAATATAAGGGTGTATATAATTCCAAATTTTATCGTAGATTATTTGTTCGAATACTTTAGCGATAGCAGGTAAATGTGCTATGGGTCTATAGTTTTCAATACTTGATCTATCATTAGATGTAGTACTGAAAATAACTGCCACTAATGTGACATTTCACCCCCTTACTAAGGGTGTCAAAATTACTATCTCAGTTAGCTCAAATCGGAGATATTTGTCCCTTCAGATATATATTTGATTAGCAAAGAAACATCACGAAATTACCTCAGATAGCTTTATTTAATTTAGTTATGTTTACAATCAAAATAAAATGTATAATGTACAAAATAATAATTTATTCGGGAGCGCTGTTCTTCTTTGTCCTGAAGTTGCGGCAACCGTTCTTACGCCGGTTTATTGAAGGCGAAACTGGCTCGTTAAACGCCCCGTCTCGATTGCTTTTTGGAACGCACCTATCGAAGACAAGCGGCCGACAGTATATCGAATGCGCCGATGTTTAACCTCGAAATTTCGGTCCGGCCTTGTCGTGTACGGTGCTGTAATTACAGAAGCAATTAAGGTATTTCATGCGACGTCGCTGTGAATTTGTGCGGTGAGCGAAATTCGTCCGGCGAGAACTAGCTGGTTTCGGGTGAACGACCTCGAAGTGGTCTGCGGAGGATTTGTCTTCTCGGAGATGTTTGCCGGGGAACAGCTTACTCTTGCGGTGCTGCGGACGACTCTCCACGTCCCTGGGAAACCCTTTGGTAGGTAAATACCTGTAGCTAGAGTAATTAGCACATGTTCAGGTGGCCGCGAAGTTTGCAGCGCGCAGGAATTTTGTAATTTGATATCTGTTATACTTATTGCGGAATCCATTACACCGTGAGTTCTTTATGAGTATTTATTTACAGAAACGAGGCCTCTCAAGCATTCATCGATTCAGACTGGTTTACGGGTGAGGCTGTAGCTTTAGCAAGACAGGGCTACCGGTTCAGGCTGATTTCAGACAGGAATATTCACGTTATTAGATCACGAATCGGTCTCTCAAAGAGTCATCGATTCAAACTGATCTCGGAACGTGCATTCAGATTAATGAACCAGGAATCGGCCTCTCAAGGATTCATCGATTCAAACTTATTACAGGTAGGTCCGAAAGATTCTCCAGGAGAGAATGAGGGTAACAGGAAGGTTCAAAATTTAATTAATGAATAGTATTTTTATCTAGGACTGGGCAGGATCAGGACGGGGCAGGAACAGGTAATCTTGAGTTGGGATAAGACTCGAGTCTCGGAATCGGAATCGAAATATCTCTTCTTGGACGGGTCGCGAAGCTGCTTTTACTTTTATACGCTTCGCGTCGTGTTATCAAAGCAACCACTTCGGAAATTCTTAGGTGGGAGAGCGGCGCGCGGATCGCTTCTTCGTCACTTCGGCGCAGACTCAGCCTGTGTTTGCTATCTCTTCTTCGACCGTCGGCAAGATGTAACCCGTAATAACGCTTGGATGGGCGATGCATACATTAAAATACATTTTTAATGTTTAATTAGAATTTATGAGGAAGCTACCACTAAGGCAGTTTTCTAGCAATCGGGAAATACACTAGTTTACAGGCACAAGTTTAAAGATATAAAATAGAGGTTCTTTAAGCCAGTATACATAAGCCTTTATAGCATACGGTGGGATTTTGTCTATTCCAGCCGATTTCTTTAGCTTCAGTTTTTTAATAGCTCGTTCGTAATCAAGCTGCGTAATCATTTCAATATTAAACAAGTCACTCGTATAGACATCATCAAATTTATCGGTATACTTCGCTGGGGATTCATTATAGACATACTGAAAGAAAACATCAAAATTATCACCACTTCTGTAGGTTTCTACTTGGTGATCATTCAGTTTCATTGCAACATGTGAATCGTCCGTCTGTTTTTCTTTTATGTAAGACTAAAATTGGTGAGGATCATGGTATAAGAACTGTTCAGTATTATTTATGTAGTTTGTGTGTGCATCTCTTATAAGTTTCTTGATTTTTTTTCTGAATTTCTGCAAAGCGATTTCAGTAATCAGTAGAAAGGTGCTTTACTTTATTTAATATTTCTTTTCTTTGAAGCAGTTTCTAATTTCGTTAGTAAACCAGCGGGAAAATAGAGTGAATTGTATTTTACAGGTACAGCAGTGTCCATTATAGAATAGATGATATTGTAAAATGTTTGCAGTGCAGTATTTACATTATTTTGCGATAATACAGATGTCCAATCATCTGCGAGAAGAAGTTCAGTGAATAGTTCGAAATTACCGCTTTTAAAGTTATAATGCATAAAATTAGTATCGTTATGTTAGTTTTTAAATTTATACCGATTGACAAAGCTGGGTGATGTCAGCTTCAGGTGGGATTGGGAAATCACATTTGGTCACTTTAACATGTGGGGTACATTGTATATACTATTCTTTAAGCCATTACATAATTCGAGGGAAGATGTATTTATCCCTTCCACAAATTGCTTAGAAATAATATTCACTATGTACAGGTATATTCAAATGGTATAAATCTTTTTGCCAGATATCTCCTAAGTTAAAGTCTCCGTTGATAAATATGTTACTATTATTATTATTTGTGGACATTCTTAAAAATTTGAGAAAAACGTAGCGTTTAGAATAAGTTTTCACACACTTATCACTTTTCTAACTGCAATAAACAGAACAAAACTAGGATCACCAAATATGCATGCTACTCAGTGTCAGCCATTTTGCACATTATAATAGCTTCCACTACATTAGTTTCTCCTTGCAGCCATATGTAATTTGAAGATATTGTGTAACCGCAAAAAGTCGGATTCATAAATTTTGGAAAATGCGTCGAGTATTTGAAAACTAACCTACAATACGTTAGTACCAATTTGGGAAGATTTCTCCTACGTATACGAAATCATTACATATTATAGGTTACCACAGTTTCACTCTAACTAGTTTTACTTAGTAAACCAATGTTATAATAAATTGAATATTATTTATAAGAGGGTTTCACATTGACAGTAAACTTTAATGTTGAAAAATGCAAAAACCCAACCGATAAAGTTGACAGAATTAGTAAGTTGTAATCCTCGTTACGAGGTATTTGTTCAAAATTCTATATGTACTGTAAAATATGTGATGTGTATTGATATTTTGCCACAGTTTTATCCGGATAGTTCTCAGTTTCGTTATTTTTGTGTTCGAAGTCCATAAATCCTGTGCATGTACACTAGAACTTAAATCCCTCGTGTGATTTATATACATGCGCCATTGTGTATGCGCTCACCTTTAAAGTAAAATATGTATAGCAAAAGGGATCCTTGGATATACCGGATAACTATTCTTGTTTAAAACATCTTACCTCCCACTTTTAGCACTAAGCGATTTACTTGATCTGCTTTAATTGTACCTTCTTTAAATGATCGGAAACATTGTCAAACGATATTTCGCAAACTTAATTGAAAACCTGCAACTGAACTGGAGTATTTCCAAATATTGTTTTTCAAAGGTATAATAGTTTCAGAATCTGTTTTAATGTAACACTTCACCACAACAGATCGGAAGTATAAAAATGAAAATGAAAAAAGGTACAGCAACGTTTATTTGCATTTATTTGGCCTCCTTAATCTCACTTCAGAAGTTTCATTGAACTAAAACGCAACAGAATGGGTAACTAAAATACAGTCCGTCAAACGTGCTATTATAGCTGGGAAACGCTAAGGTTGTCCATTATCCAAATAATAAACAGTCATTTAGTAATTCCGTTAACCGTTATCTAGCTGGCCATTATCCCTGTGCGTAATTAATTAATCATTACCCAGTCACTGTTACCTAAATAACAGGGCACTAATTAGTAAAGCCGGGACGAAGCTGAATAAAATTAAATTAATAAATCATAACCCTTCGATCTTGTTAACAACTACCCATATTATTGGTGTTTCAACTAAACCTTTTAACACATGCACATGGCTATAAAATGAAATCTAGTTCTAGATTCCTAGCTGTGAATTTAATATTGGTAAATCATAAAAGATGTACCTATTTAACAATTCACCTATTATTCAAAAGTAAGATGTATACTAGACATTTAGACAGTATAAAATTCCAAGAAGAATTTTGCAAATAGAAAATTAAGTTTATGACTTTCTTTATTACATTGTATTTCAATTATGTTTAAATATGAAGAACAATTTGCTTTCTACATTTTATTTAAAATTAGGAAAGTACATGTTAATAACTGTTATGCTTATTAAAATACTGCGTAGGTACACAATTATTATTCCATTTTCCTCGGCCTTCATTTTATAAAATTCTTTAAACTTTATCGCCAGTCACCCTAACAATTTCTGTAAGGTGACCGACCAGTGCCTCATTTCAAGCTGCTTCAAGCTTGTGTAAGCATGCAAAAAACTGCAGAAGTTTAGCGATTCTTGCTTTCCATTTTATTTTGCGCTGAGCTCTATGCAATTGATTACTATCTGAGAAAAATAGCCTTCAGCTGACGTCACGGTTATAAATTATATTTTATCGAATATAATAGGTTGGTCCCAATTTCACCTATCCATTGCCAATATTCAAGGCCTTTCCTAAGAGAAAAAATAGCTCCAGCTGGGGTCTGTAAGGTAAGCACCCTAATAATGCACATTTATACAAATAATATCCCGTTTACTTCTAATTATAACTGTAGGTCGCTTATTGCTGCTAGAAGGATAGATATAAACATGCAGGAAATATATGCTCTGTGTAAGCTGTGAAAAAGAGACAGAAAATGTTTAACTTAATGTGTCAACAATACCGATTTTAAGGCAAAGTGAGCCTGCAGTTTGAAGTAGTGAAGTTTAGAGTACTCCAGCTCCTTGAAGATACAGCTGATGGAGTAGGACGGCTTTCTCCAAACATGAAGCACGACTGGCCCACGGAGATGTTAACCGCGACAAGAAATATTCCAGAATGTAATCTGGTACACGAGTGACCCATGAAGATGATCATCAACACAATCACAGCCATTTGTTGGAGTTCCCCAGCTAGTAGCCCATAATGGCGAGACCCACCAACATATTTAAGCAGAAGGCAGTTCATATAAGTTCCAGAAATGCCTTTGAAGTGTTACGTACCAAGCAGCAAGTCAACTTACGCTTCATCAAATATGTTAGCGTGTTCAAGTTTACATCTAATAGAAAGGTGGCACAAAAATGGAAAGATATTTTGAATTTAGAGAACTGGCGGATTAGAAAGGTTAGTGTTGTGTGTGAAACAGTGAAAAGCACTTTAAAAGATCAGATTTCAAGGGTAATAAGATGAAGAGAATTGTTGTGACTGTAATATCACCAGCTTCCTCGTTATTTTGAAGAAATTACTGTTTTAGATGAAGTCAAAATTAGTAACGATTTACTTGCAATGGAAAATTAGGTACATACCCATTAGGAATTGTTTTTAAATCGAATACTAGGGTGAAGTGACGCTCTGCGATGTAAATATCAGTGATTTTATAGATTTTTTTGGACTGACATGCACCGCAATGACAGCGACAGTGCACTGACAGATTGTTCATTTAGTGACCAAAACTGGTAATTTTTGGTTAAGGGTTGGCGCAGCCATATTGCCAGATTGTGGTAGGCCGTTCCAAAGGTCACTTTATAGGCCTACTGTCATGGCCTGGAACAATATAGACCGCCTTGGTAGTATTCATATTAGGGTTTTTGACTTTTATGTAATTCGACATTGTTATGGGAAATCATTTTGCATCCCTAGTTAAAATAAAATCAATTTTAAATCAAATTGATGTTTTAATAATCACAGAAGACAAGTTACCTACTTTTACTTATGAGCTGCCGCTTTTCTAGACATGAAAAAATAGCTGGCGGTTCTAGTGTTAAAATACATTAGTCTGCTCATTCACTGTATCGAAGGCTAATGCCATAAGCGTTATTTCTTTGTGTCGTGAGTTTCACGAATAGGAAAACATACCACACATTTTAATATTTAGAAACCTTTTGTTTTATTTCACATGGAAGTAGCACAAGAAAGTGCATAAAAATGGGGTAACATATGTGCCGTGCCTATTATATACCAGCAGCTCGTTATCCTGGTGCCATATATTCCAAAGCCCATATAACACAGATGGAAGCGTAGAGTATATTCCCGTTCATAGCGAACTGCTGGTGAGTAATGGCTTTTTAGATCACTATGGGTTCATGCAGAGTTAACCAGACAAATCGGTTGCACCCGGCAGCAAAGAAATGCGAAATATATCCAGCGTGCGTCCGTAGGGCTCGGGTCCCTTTTGAGCATTCTAAGGCATCGGTCCCTTGAAAATAGCTTCAGGAAGCTTCTTTCCGTGGCGTTTCAGGATTTCGCAGCGGCCCAAGCTGACATGACGCCTGTCTGTTAAGAAAGGGAGAAGCGGTTTTACTCTAGTTATTTTTGCAGCTGAATCGCGGAAGTCGTAAAACTGGACTGCAGTTTCATTGCAACCTCTTCTTAATGCATTTTATAGCAAAAATCCCAGCCGAAACTTCTTCGTAACTCATTTTAGTTTACGAGTTACAACATAAGTCCTAGGTAATTTCTGCCTTAGTCCTGTTATTTTTAACTGCCACTTTGTCGGTTCAAAAGGCATTTATATCCCCTCGTATTAGTCGTCGGATACAGTAATACCCTTATTTAGCGGTAATATAAATTTTATGGTCTCTGATACAATTTAATGCCTATGCCCACACCACTATCCATCCTTTATGACCCTCTAATGCGGAAAATTTCATTTTAGAACTGGTTTCTTTGGGATAAATGGCACCTGTCGTCTAACCCTTTGTTCATGGTTAACACTATATAGTCACACTCTTTATGTTTATTAGCAGTTCCATTTGAATACTTCAAAGCCGATGAAAATTAGAATTACGCTATAAGAATAATTATAATTTATGCTGCACAAGACATTATTTCCGCCAGCCTGCTGTAAATTTTAAATATACTTACTAAATTACATATCGTATAAACATGTAGTTTTATATGGAACGCTAAGAAGTTAGTTGCAGTAGCCTGCGTGTGCCATTTAGCGTAATATTAGCACATTAATTATAGTTTTGTATTAGTTATTTACTATACAAGTGGGATAACAGCATCATTAATATACGTGTGTGTAAGTTACAAACGAGTGAGTAGCACGAGTTATGTAAGCACACAAGTATATTAATGATGCATTATCGCACATGTATTGTACAAAATTTTATCTACGACTGCCTAAAATTGAGAAAAGTGCATTAAGAGAAATGTCAGATCTGTCATTTTCAAAAATATTTTAGAAAGCAAATGTCATTAGAATTAAAAATAGACATACAGAAATAATAAACGCACTAAAGCTTATGAAAAATGGCAAAGCCCCAGAGGTAGACAACATCAATATTGACATATTAAAGATAGATTTGAACACGACAGCTGATATACTGCTCCCATTATTTCAAAAAATCTGGAAAACTGAATCTTTCCGCAATGAATGGAAAGAGGGAATAATAACGAAGGTACCAAAAAAAGGGGGACCCAAAACAATGCAGCAATTGGAGGGGTATTACTCGCCTATGCACTTGTCAAAAGGTGTTTAGCAAAATAATCCTCAACAGAGTGAATGATGAGGTAGACAAGCATATTAGAAAGGAACAAGCAGGTTTCCGGAGAGAGAGGTCTTGCATAGATCAAATTAACACTCTTAGAATAATAATTGAACAATCCACTGAGTTCCAATCGCCTTTGTATGCCACCTTTATTGATTATGAAAAGGCATTTGATGACATTAACCGAGACAGTATATGGAAAGAATTGCATAGACTAGGGGTCGGTTGCAGAAAGTAATGTTAAGTCTGGTGTTAGCTAACGTCGGGTCAAAGTGAACAAAATCGCATCAAATTTTGTTTACTAATGTATTAGTTACCATAAGCATTTGAGATTTGATTCGTTTTTGTTCACTTTGACGTCGCGTTAGCTAACGCCAGACTTAACATTGCTTTCTGCAACCGGCCCCTAGGTATGTCAGTTAAAATAACCAACCTAATTAAGGAAGGGTACAACCAAACCAAAACTATGGTAGTACACAAAGGAATGATATCAGAACCTTTTGAAACATCCTCAGGAGTAAGGCAAGGTTGTCTGCTTTCCCCACTGCTCTTCGTACTAACTCTAGATAAAATCATGAGAAACACCATTACTGAAAGGAGAAGAGGAATAATATGGGACCTCACCAACCACCTTGAAGATCTGGAGTATGCTGATTATGTATGCCTCCTTGGACATACGTATGAACATATGCAAAATAAAATTAATGAGAGAATCAGGGATTAAAAATAAACATAAGCAAGACCAATGAAATACGAATTAACACAAGGGAAAGAAGGCCGCTGCAAATTGGAAATGAACGAGTAGAAAGGAAAGACAGTTTTACATATTTAGGATGCATTATAGCCGAAGACGGAGGCACTGCTAAAGACATAAATGCCAGAATACAGAAAGCGAGATCCGTTTTCTTCAAGCTCAGCAATACGTGGAAGGCCAATAACCTAAAAACCGACACAAAGATTAAAATTTTCAATGCATGCGTCAAAACAGTTGCTTTATATGGATGTGAAACCTGGCTTGCAACGAAGCAGACGCAACAAAAACTACAGACCTTCATGAACCGATGATTGTGATACATACTACGAGTGTGGTGGCCCAACACAATCTCTAATGAAGAACTTTGGAGAAAAACTAATCAAAATGAAATAAGCAAAGAAATCAGAAAGAGAAAGTTCAAGCCAAGAAGAAATCGCGCATGGTGCTTTAACATGGAATCCTCAAGGCAGGAGGAGACGCGGCCGACCAAAAAACAGCTGGAGGCGAACACTACAAGTAGAGAGCAAAAAGTCTATTGCCGAACTTAGATACATGGCGAGAAACAGAGTCAGGTGGAAACAATATGTTGATGACCTATGTGCCTAATGGCATAAGGATAATGATGATGATGAATGTCATTATGTCATTCATTTAACACTATTTCAGTTAGGTAATGAAGTCATTACACAACTCAGTTGCATAATGAAACCATTACATAACTGAGTGGTGTAATGAGCTTTATTACCTAACTGAAATAGTGTCAAATAAGTGACGTAATGAGTTACTTATCTTACTGGAGTAGATAAAATTAATTACACCTTTCTATATATAATTTTCAAAGTTACAGAATTATAAATTAATAACGAATGTATAAATTACTGAGAGATATTGTGGTGTTTGATGTGAAGCACAAACAATAAAGTTAAAAGCAAAGGGTCACAGCCCTCGAACAAGGTAACACTTGTATATTGACAAGGAATTTGTGAACCAAATCTTGACTAAACTTATAATTATCTAAAAACATATATAGCTCAAACTTAATAGGTAAATTGTTACCCACTTTGACTTCATATGGGCACAATTATTCAAAATAATATTTTGCAACACCTAGATTCAACTATCATATAGCGTTACTATATCGGTAGCCCATTATTGAGAGATTCTTCCTGAAATTTAGCCTCGTCCAAAACATCCTAATAAAATTAATTAAATACAACTAGGTCTTGTATTGGTTACTTCTGTTTTACTTGTGTTTCATTGTTCGAAATGATTGGTCGACTTAGCTGGAAATCTGTGGTTTTCAATTACTATTAACTTGAGGCAACATTTCTGTTAGATGATCCTTTGAAACGCGTTTAAGCTTGTGTGGGTTTATTTTTTTACTTTGTACTCGCCCACATAAATTTCCTTTGTACCTTGCAGATAGAATATTCTGTCTTGCACAATCCAAATCTCAGCTACCTATAAGTTTTGCTGCAATTTCGCAAAATATTAAGTATAAACAGAAAAATACTGTACTTATAACTAACTGACATTATGCTTTATTATACTTATTAATTTTCCCTTCAGCAAGATATAGATATCCTGATAATAAAATCGCATATGATTATGTTCTAGCATGTAACTCTATACTTTTGTTGAACGTTGTATCAAGTACGAGTCCTAAAAGGTGTAATCTATGACCGACGGTTTTTATTTTATGATATTCTTACGTGAGCTGTGTTACTTCGCAGCCGCTATTAAAGCGCGTAGGTTAGCATAACTAATGGCAACGACCTTTAACTAAAGGTTATATAATACCTGCCGACTGCTTCAGGATACTGTAACTTGCTATGGTTCTATTAACAATTTATAGATCGGTTTTCGATTTTCGAACCACGATAGGGCCTACGTTATTTCCTTCTTCCTGTTTACGTACTAAAATTAGACTCGTATACAAACAGCGCTTTCGTTATTCATTTATGAAGCAGCGTGTATTAATTATACAACCCCCATAAATATTTGATTTTACATTACGGTAATGCAAGCAATTACAAAGTTTCTTAACACGTAATGCGGTAATACCGTATCTCTTTCATAAATCTCTTAAGCCAATTTGAACAGTGAACTCCAGTGAATAAATAATGGTAATATCAGCTTCCAAAGGAAGTAAACGTTAGTTTTAATGCTATACGTGTATTTCACTTTGGACCAGATTCATCCATTAATGTCAATGGGAGCGTATATACGAAGAGGTTCTTGTAATAATGACTGCAATTATGTTCTAATTACAAATTAAAGTTAGTAGCAATTAAAGCGCTTTATTCAAATTGAATGTCATTATCGTAGTCGATTATTGAGGCCCTGTAATGAACGCTACGAACGATTTCAGTTAAGTTGATTTAATTAAATTAAATGGCCTTTTTATCGCACTTTTATTTCTTTTGTTTGCGTCTTAGACGAAAGTGTTCGACTGTGATTCGAGCCTGTTGGGCGCTTTTGAAGGGCTATCGCCGCCGCCTTCCTTTAGTAATCAACACATCTAAGAAACAGCTGACACGAGCATTTGCCTTTGAGGTCGGCCATAAGAAATAGGAGAGGAATAGGAGTCCTCAGTAACAATAGCGTTCGCGATTTTTCAGATAGCTGCGTAAGTAACTCGCTTTTAGGACCATTTAATCATCGGCGAACGCAATAGCTACTCCTGATTGAATTCGTCGCCCTCTTTTACACTGCCACTGACATTAATCACCGACTCAACCCTCGCTCCAAATTTCATTCTGCGCAGCAGTAGATGTATAAGGGATTTTCCCAAAATATTTGATGTGGCGAACCGACGTCTGTCTTGTGATGAAAACAAGGGGTAGAGCTTGAGCACAACAAAGTATATTTACATGGTTAGTTAACGCGTGATTGAGAAGAACATTCCCCTTGCCAAGAAGCCAAATTCTCCTTATATTTACAAGGGACGCTGTTTGCTGGCAATAGCGCACAGGTCCGCATTGGAAAAAATTAAAACCAGCTGCGCTTAAAACTTTACATTCACCTATGCGAGAAAACAAATAACCCATCCCCAAGACGACTAATCAGCAACAAATATTAACTGTAAACCTTAGACAAACATTCGTAATAAGTTGTAGGCGATCATCTCCTCCTATTGAAGAAGATTCGTTTAGGTCGGCATTTCAAACTTTTTTCGTCACGGACCCATTTTGAATCTAAATTTTTCTTGTGGACACCGTGTTTTTCTCTCTGCTTAGAATTCCATATCTAATTACGGACGTTTTTTTGACGGCCAAGGCGTAACCTACTACTGTATTTGATTGTGAAGGATTAGTGGAAAAGTTAAAAATAGTTATGTATGATACAAGTAAATAAAGGGAGACTAGACTTCAGAGATCACCTAGGTACGTCCAAATTGGAAGCTGAATACTGTAACACGGCATTTTGCCTAGCCCTACACTACTGAATTATTACGTTACAATGCCTTGGTTTGCTAGCTTATCCAGTCGGTGAGATATGAGGCTCCATTCACATCGTCAGTGCCGCTAAGGGTACAGCTAATATTGTTGAGGTCAGCCCGTTGACACCTGAAATGTTGTACTTAGAAATGCAAACACCAATGGTAATAAAAACCCAACGGTTTACCGGAATATATATAATCTGTAAGCAAACATAGACACACAAAAAATATACATAAGAACAAGTACATAAAGCAGTTATGTACTGCTCATGAGAAAATGCCTTAATTGGATCCTAAACGTTCAGTAGCGCATGTATAAAATAATTCCGCACACACGAATAGCTTGAACGCGACGTTGTCGATTCTTTAGAATGCGTCGCTATTTGAAGTCCCTGGGCGCCAAATCAGCAAATGACGTTATGCCTACCGGTAAATCCCCGTCATCTGACACCGAGCCCCTTGCTCAAAGTTGCTCAATGGTTCGTTAATAGTTATTAACAGTACAAGGCCGATACAGAGCAAATCACAGCTGTGGTTGAAGTTTGTAAGCCGAGGCTTATAATCAACCAAGCTGGTATTTGCGGTATTGGCCTCGTGTTGTTATATAGTTTTTATGATACAATACTGTTACAAATTTTAGAAAAATAATTTATTGAATTTTATAATTACAAGACAATATACGTATTCATTATTTTTCATGGTAATGTATACGAAAATTAAATTCGCAGCAGCTGTTACTCGAAATCTGCCATCCGTCTAGAGGAGACTCGCTATTGCTACTTGTCATGGTACTCGCTGTTGTACTTGAAGATGACATAGCTTTGGTGTTTTGAGTCTTAAACAGTTGATAATCTCTGAAACTTCTTTGTGGCGTGAATTCATAATTCATATTCTTATATGGGTATTTCGCCACTCTGCAAATTAAAATATTAAATAACGAAAATATTAACAACGAACGTTTCGAGGGACAATCTGCCCTCGTTATCAACGAATAACAATTAAAACTAACAATAAACTTATCTTTTTTTTTCCTTCCAGTGGAAAAATAATTATTAACAACGTCGTAACCGTCTTCTGACCCCGTAGCGCGGTTTCAAGCAGGGCTAACCTGGTTTTACTCCGCCAAACAAGGATGCCAGGAAACCGCTGGTTGCTGAGCGAAATTGCTGCTCCAAGCACTATCGTCTTGGACACCAATGTGTTAATTCACTTTTTATGGCTTGCACCTCGCCTAGAGATCCACGTCCCTCTGTGGTGGACACACGCAAGACTTCACTTGGCCAATGTGGGACTACTAGCTACTAAGGCTCGAATGCATTCTCTTGCAGGCGTCCAGCGTTATTTCGAGTCCGCTGTTCCTTGTTCCACCAATTGCTTGCTTTGCACATTCTCGCACGTTTTTCACTGGTGTGTTCGCACTCGGATACCTATAGCCTTCGGTCACTTACATAGCGATTAGTACTTATAGTGCGATACTAATTGAATAGAACATAATAACCCATACGGTCAGGCTTTATTACTAATTGGGTATACAGGGTGATTCAAATTAAGTGCGCACCATTGCTATCTTTGTTATTATTGATTTTACAAAGTAGGTTAAATTAGCGAACCAGTAGTGTTTTCGGTGCTGATTAATATGCAATTAATAAAAAAAGACAATGGAATAACTCGTTGGCGACAAAATTAAAAAAATATATTTTTTTTAATGAAACTGTACATTTTTCCAAAACTTGAAAAACTTGATATAAAAGTCTTAATACACTATTGTCTTAAAATGAATACTAAAGAAGTTATCGCAAGTTTCAGTTTATAGATAAATACATACATTATTCTACTGTAAAAATTCATTACAGGTTTGTTTTAAGTCTGATAACCAGAAACTAACAAAACAATAGGAAATAAATAAACAACACTGATTACTTTCGACAACCAAACGTACGACAAATTGATTTTGACAGTTCTGAGGTTATTGTTTTTGTTTTTAGTAGCAGCCTACTATGCATTTTTCGTAAGTACGGTGTATTGTTGATATAGGTAAAATCTCCCCTAACTTCTTTAATATTCATTTTAAGGCAATAGTGTATTAAGACTTTTATATCACAAATTAATTTTTATTTCAAGTGCTTGAAATATATACAGGGTGTTCCGTTAAAAAACTAAAAGCTTTTAATTTTATCGCAAACTCGTTATTCGATTGTTTTTTATTAATTACATATTAATCAGCGCTAAAAACACTACTAGTTTGCTAATTTAACCTACATTGTAAAATTAATAATAACAAAGATAGCAATGGTGCGCACTTAATTTGAATCACCCTGTATAATAAAAAGGTATAAAGTAGGTAAATACAGGTGGCACAAATTGGTCCGTTTCAACACGTATATCTCCCATCGCCGGGACGGCATATTCTTGATTAAATTCCCTAAGTATATCATCGACAGACAAGCATTAGTTGTCGCCCTTAGAAATAACATAAGCTGGTTCCAGTATCTTTCCAGATACAATTGTTTCCTTTTATTTCAGTCTAAAAAAGCTTATTATCTGTCGTAAACGGGGTTTCACCTGTAAGAATATATATAATCCAATTATAATTTACCATAAATTCAAAGAACAGGTGGATCTCTTCATACTACTTCACATATTCGCTTCTTTACGGCATACTGGTGCACCTCTTTGTCTTAGTAGCTTGTGCACATAATTCATCTAGTTGTACCAATGCCGTGAAACCAAAACAATTTCCGTTTTTAAAGCAACTGAACTGGGGTTTTTATTGAATTGTGTAATAACCTCACACTGTTCAATAAAAACCCATAAGCACAAAAATATTTAACAACATATATGCATTAAGTCAGATTCAAACCACAGGCTCCAGCAGTGTTTTATTTATTTTATATAGAGATTATTGGCATAACTTTCCAAAATGGTTAAATAATAGAGCGAAACAAACAATAAATATATTTTGCATAAACTATTTTATTGCCGACGGTTTTTGAATTTGTAGAAATACTGTTTAGAAACCAAAACATGATTTTGAACTTTAATAATGAATTATGGGTATATTTCGTAACCTACGGTTGCAATAATTATGAATGCTTAAGGAGCGGCCAGCACTTCTTGACTGACCCAGTGAATACACTCCAATTTCGCTGATTTGCGGATATAAACATTACAGTTTGTTGTAAAATGTAACACGCAAGTAGAAATGCAATTTGAACTAGGACAATGTACTCAACATTTGTAACTTAGGTCATATTTTTATCTATAAGAACTTTCTAGTCAATAAACTAATGCAGTTAGATATCTTTCTGTGTTCACGAAGCTCTGCCGAACGGTCCAAGTCTTTGTCCTTGTGTAAGACTGCACAAGGCGTTCAGGCATTCTATCCTCAACCAACGGGACCAAGTCTTTACTACCTTTCTTGTGTGGACTACATAAGACCGTAGGTTTGCATCCTTTTTACATTCCTGCGCCCCTAAGGCTTATCCTGTAATTGTCCAAATTAAAAACATACAGTCCACTACAAGCTCCGTACTGAACAATATTAATTCAACGTGGATTGATATTAGTAGGTCCAGGATCGTATCGATGACTCCACTTTCAGCAAGCGACCCTTGATTAATAAATCATTAGCAGTATTGGCGCAGCCCCAGTACACTTGTGAGCACGAGAAATATAGAATGACTTTAGAAATTATATTAATACTCACCCAACCGCTCCACCTATTTATGTAAATGCACCGAAAACTTCAACTCTCTCAAATATTCGAGAATTCGTTACATTAGATGCGATCAACATTGTAAAATCTAACACATCGCCAGAGTTTGCAGTATTTTCTGTGGATAATAATGTAGTGGCGGACTTCCAAGGACTCAATCGACGACTTCAAGGGGTCCGCGGACCACAGTTTAAGAAAAGCCGATTTCAAATAATCAACGCATGTGTTTGTTTTGCAGTAATATTGTGGCTTCAATCGGATTTTGCTGTACTGCTAATATGGCAGTATCATCAGTGTATGTTGCTGTAACATTTGTGTTTGTCGGCAAGTCCGCTGTAAAAATCAAGTAAAGTATCGGTTCCAGCACGTTTCCCTGTAGAAAACCTGGGGATATTGAGTTGAACGTTGTGCAGTCCTTGATGCTAGACCTTATTAAAGGCTTGGGTGACATCAATGAATACTGCTGTACAGTAACTCGTTTTCTCAAACGTTTTGTTTACACTATTAAATACTCGGTGGACTTGCTCGATAGTTGAATGACGAATTCTAAACCCGAATTGATGATTCGGAACCAAATTACGTTCAGCGATGGTGTCTTTTAGTCTTTCGCCATTATCGTATGAGGCTAATCGGGCGGTAAGAGGTGGACTCATGTAGCGGTTTACCTGGTTTTTGTATTACTATTACTTCTGCCATTTTCCATTGTGCTAGGAAGTATTTCAGTCTGAGTGAAGCATTGAAGAGCTGTGTTAGCATCACTACGCCTTTGCCAGTTAGCTCCTTCACGAGTTGTCCTGTGATCAGGTGATATCCTGGCGCCGTTTTAGTATTTAGATCATTTTTGATGAAATTTTGAACTTGTTTTGGCGTGACACGTTCGCCTGATTGTTCTGTCTCTTCTAGGAAAGTGTTTATTTCAATGTCATTTTCATTGGCTGGGGGAAGCGGTTTAAATACATTCCGCAGGTGAGTTGCAAATGCTTCAGCTTTATCTTTCCCTCTCTTCGCCCAGGTCCGTTGGTTCATCTAATAGGTGAAAGTTGTTCTCTGAATGTCATTTTTTGGCAGTGGCCTATTATGATATGCTTTTCGGACTTTTTCCACTGTCTAGGGTGTAAATCACACAACGTTTCGGGAGTATTGATCTACTCCCGTCTTCAGGTGTTCCTGGTTAGTCCTGAGAAGGACTGATATTATACGTAGAAAAACGTAAGCATATCAGGTGAAATTTGTTCCCGGGGTCGTTTTAATCTTTCGGTGGTCTTCCACAGGGCGTAATTAGAGTCCTCTGTAGGCAATAAGGAGTCATTTTTGAGCTCTGTTAGGTTCTTATTTTGCTGACTTACTGCTCGTTTCTAATTTGTTTTATCTTGAGGATGTCTTGACCTTTGCCAAAGTTTCCGAAGGTGTCTCTTTTCTTTGGTTTTTCTCGAATAACTGGTGGACAGTTCCACTTCCTATTCTTTTTTGTTGGAATTGGTGTTGCTCCCCAGGCTCCTTGTATCAGTGTTCTAAAGTTTTGCACTTCATTTTCCAGTTCCTTTGGTGTTTTGAGTGACACCTTAAGATTTACTTGTGATACAGCACAGAACTTCCTTTTACAGCGATCTTATAATTAGGCAAAAATTTGATTTTAAATTTTTAAGCATTTGTCCTAACTTTCAAAAATTACAAATTGTACAGAATCCGCACAAAATAGAGCGTTATTTGAAGAGACAAATTTTCTCTAAAATTTTAAGCTGAATTAAAAAATGTAATAAGATGCCGGGCGTTCTATTTAAAATAGGAGGTAATAAAAAAATACGAAAATAAAACAAAAGAAACCCATTTTAGAGGTGTTCAACTGGAATCACCTATCTCACATCAATACACAATAAAAATGTAATAGAAATGTAAAGTTTGAAAAAAATTGTTAGAGCCGTTTTTAAAAAATCGAAAAAAACTGATAAATCACAAGAGTAAACACCATACTTCCATACTTTTACACACACACATAAACACACACACACACACACACCCGCACAGACCAATGAGTAGGGGACTCTAAAACGTGAAGATCTGTTGAAAACTCAATTTCGAATTTTTTGGTGTGAATCCAATACTTCCTTTATTGTAAAAGGAAGTAAAAGTCTATACAGTCAGGTAGTCTGAGTGGATTTAGTGGATCTCTCGGCCAGTGCATGGGAGATGTGGTCGAGATGCAGCTCTTGAATTACCTCATAGAGTATTCTTCCTCTTCCTTGTGCTGGAAGCTTGGAGCCCCAACTGGTGTGTTTTGCGTCGCCACCAGCTAGGAATCTGTTGCCAAGTTAATTGAAGTAGCTTATGAATGACGCTTTATTAGCACAATAGTTTCGAGGACTGTAGGCTGCCGAAGTAGTCACTGGACCATACCAATTTTCTATGACTACGCTTGATGCTTAAAGATGTATTAGTTCTATTTTGTTTAATAAATGGTGTTTTAAAGTTTCTCTTATAATGACTGCAGCTCCACTCCTAGCTCTTCGTTCTGTATCTGGATGTGCTGCATTGTAGATTGTATAGTATGGTATTATGAAGCTTGTGTTTGAGGTTAAGTGGTTTTCGGAAATTAGTAGGATATCAATTTTGTTCAAGGCTAAGAATTGCTTTATTTCATACTTATGATTTTGGATACCGTCCGCATTCTGTAAGGCTACCTTGTATAGCTTCGTTATCGTACTTTTCAGTAGTTTTGGCATGATACAGGTCTTCTCTCCTCGGTCTGATTTCTCTAGTTATAGTCAGGTTCACTATGTTTTGATTTAGACCTTCGCCGGAATTTTCTGGAGAGTATGGAAACTGTACATTTCGGGAAAGGTTATACTATAAACAATATGAAAAACAGTGTTTCCATTTGCCCGGAGTCCTACGTAGCCCCCATTTCGGATTTTACAAAATGGCTGACGTAAAAACAATTTTCGTTAATATCGCAGCTTCTAAATAACATAAAAATATAATTTAGACAGCTAAACTTACATTTTCAGAGCTAAGAAATGCAATGCTACTAATTTCAGATGTGTTGAGACATTTACTATAGCAGTGTTTACAAATAATTCCCAGTAGCATAATACAAAATGACAACAACCACATATTTATCACTTTCAAGGACAGATCGCTCATTTATGCAAATTTTTATGAACGTAAATGTGTGACATTACACAGACATGGAAATTTAGGTATAATACACATGTAGCGGCACTACGAAAGTAGCCCTTGCGAACATGCGCTCCAGATGGTACAATCTTAACATGCCTTGACAAATCGAAACTGATCAGTCTCCTCAACAAGTTGGCAACAGTAGAAACTCTACAGGAAGATCTGTAGCCAGAAGATGGGATGGACACCAGATCAGATGCTCCAAGTCACAAGTTATCCCTGGAAGCTAGAATGGTTCTTCTGCAAAAGATGGCTAGGAAACCAGCAACGATAGTGACAGTCAAAGATCTTAGCTTCAACGACAGGCTTATGTCTCTCACAGGAAATGATGTCCCAATCATCCTGTCTGATACATACAGAGAAGATTCTCTCAAGGGAGCTATTAGGGATAAAAGAAGGCAACGAAAAGCACCAATTCAGTATAAGGTCAGAGATGACACAAACATTAAACATATCCCAATGAACAGGTTCTCTTCACATGACAAGACAAAGGCTGACAAAATATCTTGCTGCAAAGACTCTAGAGTATAACAGTTCATCACTTGGCCTTCAGGGTGTACCAGGAGCAACAACTACCTAGTTTTCGACGACAACAATCATGAAGAAGCAGACATACTGTTGTTGGTCCCTGGGATGATCAAGATAGAGCCAATAAGGAGAGTATCAGGGGCAGAAGGAGCAAAGGGTTTGGCAGCTTTCCATGCGTTCACTGGCGCTGACAACACTGGAAGGTTCTCTCGCATAGGCAAAGCAACCTGGCTCGCAGCTTACATGAAGGCAACTCAAGATGTAATCAGTTCTCTGCAGATGTTTTCAACAGAAACAGAAGTGACCGAAACTATGTTGAGGACCGCTGGAAAGGATTGGATTAGAGTAGCTCAGAACGGACATGAATGGAAACTTATTGAAAAGGCCTATTTCAGGGAGTGGGCCACTCTAGGCTGAAGACGACGAAGATTAAGTGGGTTATCTACACACTAGTAGAATTTTTTCGCAATACACTTGGTGAGGTTCATCTATGTAGCCGGCAGCCCATTTCACACTGCCGAAACTGGACCTGAGAGAGCGCCGATTTTTAGTCGGATCGCCACACGTCACAACTATCTTAGATTTCATATTCTTATACATATACTAACACCAAGATGTTAAAATAAAAATTCCAACGTTTCAGTAGGTATGACGACCGAACTTTGGTTTCTGTAAGAGGAAATGATCAAAGTAATTGTATAATTTTGGTCAAATTATTGTTGCAGCTCTTAAAAATTCCCAATTTGTACAATATATACCTAATTATTTTATATTGATCCTATTCATTTATATGTAGTTGTTCAGAATGCTATGTTCTTAGTACAAGCAGGGTTAATATACATGGGATTGTTGGTAGATACAAAAATATATAACCCGATTGGTTGAGAGTTCATTGAAAAGTGGAAAGCTATAATGATGAAGTTCCTAAACATATATTTTGATTTTTAAGAGTTGAACTCGATCGTATAATAAATCGACCATACAGAAACTTATTGATAAAGAACCATTTAGGTTAAAACTAGTCTGAATTAAAGCGTAAGGAATATCAACCCCTCCCTAAAAAATGTTAGGTGCCGCACGTGCCCGTATAAACACGCAGAGACAAAGGAGAGTAAACGGTCCTAAACATACAATATCTCCCTACTGCGTGCCCTTGTTAAATATAAAATTTTCATAGTCTCTTGCCTCAGACAGTTCAACTTCCGTACGCAAATAAAAGTTTTTTCTTCAATAAAGTAGGGCTCGGCCGCTTTTTTATAGCATATGAGTATTATTCGTTGTGTGTTTGTGATAGAGGATGGGTCAAGTTTCGTCGATAAACGCTTAGATAAAATGCTGCTGTTGTGTAATTCGATTATAATTACAGTTCGGATATGGCGGAAAACGATCCGGGAAAATAAACCTGCTATCTGCAGTACGCATCTCCACCTCTATTATTATGATCATCGACACATCCACTCGTCCTCTCGTCATCGGGTTTTATTTACGTCGGCGTCGTTATATGGAAAGCTGATAAATGTTTATATCATATAAGTGATTGTTTGGAGACGGTCTAATCATGGTACTTACGACTAAGCCTATAATTTAGTTGTTTGAATTGGTTATGGTCGTAGTGGGGAAAGCTATTAGCGCTCTGGTCAGGCGCGCCGCAACTTGTCCATTAAACATAAAGTTGAGCACTAACCTCAAAGGATTATAGCAAATGGATTTTAGTCATACTAAAGAGCAATGCATATTCAATAGCTCACTCTCCTTATTACAACCTCATTGCTACGCCTCGTTAATATGACCTATATTTTAAATTTCACACATTTTGGTTGTGCATTCTCCGACGTTCCAAAGCAGCCTATGCCTGCCATGCTGCAGCGAACAAGTAGAATAGAAGATGCAATTCAAATTACCAATTACAATACTGCTTGAATTACTATTTTAATAATAATTAACGTAAGATCAGAGGTACAGGGTTATTCATTATAAATTACCCACCCCTTATCATCGTTATTATTGTCTATAGAAAAAAAAGTTTTAAATAAAAGTTATGTGGTTATAACTGAATTTTGTTAAAATGCTATCAAAAGTACAGTGGCGTGCATAATTAAGGGGATACAAAAAAGTAATATATTTTTTTAAATGGAACACCCTGTATATTATTAAATTTTTGAAATGATCTTTCTTTCCTGATTTCAAAAATATACCATATGTTACCCCTACCTTATACCGTTTTTGAGTTATTAAACGTCGAATATTATTATTTATTATTATTTTGTATAGTATAACAAGTAAATATTTGGACTTTTTCTTCCTCACTGTAAACCATTTTGATTATTTCATTAAATAAATGTCACTTATCAAACATTAGTTGTCATTTTCATAGCTTACTTTAATAATGTTAACTTTTCCATATTTACAGTACCTAACTACTTTAACTAAGATATTCGACGGTTAATAACTCAAAAACGGTATAATATAGGGGTAACATATAATATATTTTTGAAATCAGGAGAAAAAGATCATTCCAAAAATTTTATAATATACAGGGTGTTCCATTTAAAATAATATATTACTTTTTTGTATCCCCTTAAACCTGTACGCCACTGTACTTTTGATAGCATTTAAACAAAATTCAGTCATAACCACACAACTTTTATTTAAAACTTTTTTTTCTATAGACAATAATAACGATGATAAGGGGTGGGTAATTTATAATGAATAACCCTGTACTAGTTATTCTGAGAAAAAAGAACTGTTAAGCTTGATATTTTTCTGCATACTTGTGCTAGATAGTTTTGTTTCCTTGTAGGCTTAAATATTTTCAATTACTTATACAGGGTGTTTCACGAAGTTTTCCTGGTACTTAAGGAGCATGTTCTTGAGATCATTTCAAGCAAAAAGGTTCATATGAACATATGTCCTATTCTCAGTATTTATTGAGCTATACACATTTCAACCTAAATTAATCTTAAATACCTAGTTTTTATTTCTATGACATCAAAAATAACAAAATAAATGACTGCAGGCTAATAATTTAAAAGAATGTAGTCACAGATGTTAAAAAATTCGAGCTCCTACTGCAATGCATTTAGCTGCACGCCTGTAAATACCACGCGTTCCATTCATTAACTTAGCATGGCTGTCTTTTATTTGTGCTGCAGCGTTCAAAATTCGCTGGAATAAAGCCTTGCATGCTTCTACTTTCTCTTCGTACACCAACTCCTTCATCCAACCCCATATGTTGTAATCTAGGGGATTTAGACCTGGAGATTTGGCCGGTCAATTGTGTGGTCATCTCGACCAATCCAATACTTAGAATATGACACATGTTCATATAAACTTTTTTGCTTGCAATGATCTCAAGAACATGCTCCTTATGTACCGGGAGAACTTCGCGAGACACCCTGTATACCCACAAGCGGCATGCTTTTCAAGTTGGTCGAAGTTTCTGTTTGCATCGACAAAATACATACTGTCAGTTGAAATTATGCCTAATTATAAGAACCTTTATATATAATTCATTAGCGATTATTATTAAAATACTGATCCAGTAAGCTTTCTAATATATCATTGGGGTTGCATATTCCCCTTTATTTGTTCGCTGCGGCTGGCCTAGCACATGGTGTCCCATGTCGTTAATATTTAAGGTGTAGATAAGAAAACAAAAGCTACATATATCTTTTGCTTCTTGAGCCAACAGGTTCAAATTACAATGTCACAAATATTCACTATTTCCATTTACTTAGGTACTGAAATTTTACTGACATTTGTATACGAGTATAACTGAATATAAAATTAGACCTAGAATTTAGGATTGCTTTATTTAGCGTATTTCACTGATGCAATGTACATAGCAAGTATACATTTGCAAAGTAATAAAAATAGAATAAACATAAAAAACAAATTGGTATACAGGGCGTTCCATCACTCGTGGTTCATACCTTAAGGGCGTGTTATAGAGGTACACAATTGTATGTATCTTTGCGTATCTCGAAAATTGTATTAAAAGTAAAATTTGCTTCCTAATAGGTTGGCAATGGTCTCGAAAACCAAAACCATCAATCTATTTGACAGCCTTCTTCTGTTGCACAACAACCTTGAATTTCCCCCGTAGTAGTTATTTGAAAAAAATGCAGAATATTAGTTTCATTGTCTACGAGATTTTTCAGTCTACGGAGCGACCTATATGATATGACCATGTCAGTTCATCATCAGGAATAATACAGGGAAGCCTAGCCGCAATCACTTTTAGTTGAATTATGATTTGCGGAAGATAACAGACTTTGTGCCTTCTCATTATTGAACTTTAGTCTACTACTCGTAAAGTAAAGTTACCTTGTCATAGTTTTCAAGAATAGCAGAATCTGATTAAAGTACTATCGCCCGCAAAACACACACCGTTAATTAGTAGTATAGGTTGGTAACAGAAATAGCAAAGATCAAGGGCTCTAATACGGAGTCATGTGGTACCCCATGTGTAATAACTTCAAAATAGACGACTTATTAGGCAAAGAAACGCTTTGCTTTCGCTTACTAAGATATGATGAAATAAATGAAACTGATACATTATCAACGACATAGAGCTTCAGCTTGCAAATGAAATCTTGAAACCCCCAACCGCGCCTGCCATAACCTCAGAACAGCCTGCGATGTACAGCCACTACCCCTAAAATAAAACTGATTAGGGTTGAGTAATCTATTGTTTTCGAAATATAATGAAAGGAGATTTGCTACAATAAGTTCAAGCATTTTTCCAAACGTAAAAATTCTGGATGTTCGATTAGAACCATAAATGCCAACAATGGCTTTGTCAGCCCTCTTAAAAAACTGAATGGCTTTGGACTGATTAACAAAATCTGGAAAATGTCTTACTCGAAACATGTATTAACAATTACCGTATGTGGTGAAATAATATGTATATGTAGACAGCATACACCTTCAGCAAAGGACTACTAGGTGCATACACATCAATACCAGTGCACCTATTTGAAGAGACCAATCCTTTGTATCTTGACGTATCGTGTACACTTTTACATAGTATATAATTTTGTAGTATTATATACGTAGAAAAGAATACAGATTATACCCTTTTAGATGTTTTTATTAATTTTGCAAACTGAGGGTGTAATGAGTAAATATTAATTGTTATTTATCTAAAAAAAAGATAATTCGTAAAGCACAAAACATGTTTTTGAAGAAAATTGTGGCAGAGACATATATTAAATTTCCTAAGGCGAATAGTAAATAATTTTGATAAGGTGCATCAGTAACTGTAATTAATGATTACATATTCTTAATTAATTGTTTACTTGATTTGTTTCCATCTAATAAAAGTGTGCTACTTATATTACACATACAAAGGTTTTTTATTTACCACTCGGCGGCGAACCGGTCGCGGTCGGTGTAAAACCGATCGGCAGCTAATCGCCGCGGCGAAAAGGCCACGGTGAAACGACGGCGACAAATAGTCTCATTTCCTTCTTTCATAACCTTATCCACGGTAGCTGGGACATGTGAAAATTGATATTTACTTTTCAGACTATAAAAAAATTAAGTGGAACAAAAGTGAATCAAGAGTAGTACCAGCAATTATGCTAAGAGAGTCATTAAACTATCAAGGGTCAATGTTATGACGTTTGCTTTCCAGGAAATTGCATTACAATGTGAAAACGTATGTTGAATCTACACAGCCCAATTTTCCCCGCAAATAACGTTTTGCATTTCGCTACGAATCGCACAAGTTGATCCTAACCCACCCCCAGCGATGCCTGAGTGCATACAATCTCATTTCTGTGCCACATTTGTTCTCGCTCTACGTAATTTTAATATTTAACCAATACTAACCCATTTTGCATTTTTATGTAACTTCTATGCATTTAACCATTTTTGCTAATACATTTCATATTTATTTAGCTGTGGTTTCCTTATGATATTGTGAATACAACATTTGTATCTATTTTACTGTTGTAAAAAGAACTTGGCCAACTGTTTAAGCGAGTTCTTCGAAAGGTAGGTCCGTGGTGTTGTACTTGGCTCGCTGATCAGAACACTGCCAAGGTTATAGTTGAAACTCTGCTTCCCATTTTCCTCGGTGGGTTCACTTACGTATTTTTCTCTAGTATTGGAAGCGTGGTGGTGCCTTCTCATTTTAGATCTGCTTTTTGTTGATTAGGCCGTTGCCCAGGGCTATCTCGTGTTGGACCACCTCTCGCTCCACTGAGTTTAGTCGGCAACGATTTTGTAACGGGCTGGGGCAGTGATAATATGTAGTACATTCCCGATTTTGTGAGTCAGCTTTGTTTGACTTCTCGTAAATATCGTGTTGTACCGTTACAAACTGAGGCATTGTCGTAACTATCTTTAGAGCCTTTTACCAACTGGCAGTCCATCGGGGTGCCACGTTTGATTTGTCTTAGTTGTCGTTTTATCCCGTTGCACATTGACATGTATTCAACAGAAACGTTTGCATTTGTTAAAATTGCATTATTAATATAACCTTAAACTATTATCTGTAAAATACCAATGTCACGACTGCCAACATAAGTTTAACAAGAAAAAATCTCCACAGCCCTCTACAGGATAAAAGTTTTCGATCACATTGTACTTATTCTACATAGTCGCATACCTTTATTTTCGTAAAATGTAGACGCAGTGAATACATTAAAAAATTCAATTAAGCCTTTTTTTGCTGACTCAAAAACTATTACTTAACGAAAGTAATATTTTGCACATATCCCAGGTTTAACCCTTGGCGGAAAAAACATATTTTAGGCTCAAAATACATAAGTAGAGCACTTTAAATTTTAAAATTTTTTTTATTATTGGCTACACTATGAAATAGATAAAAGTAATTATTTGAACATCGCTCAGGTTTTACCTTTGACGAAAATCGGACCCAACAGATACAGGATAAACTGTATGAGAGTCAAAAACTAAGCAACAACTAAGTGCGCTGTGTTAAATGTAGCTGTATTGCAGAAATCTTAAAGGTCTCGATGGCCGCTGTAGCGAACGCCCGCTTTACGGTTACCGCCGATCATTGAAACCGCATTCGTAGGCTAATTTTCAGGCGCTGAAGTTCGAATTCCATCGCCGGTAATGTCTTTTTATTTGAAAATTGATGTAATTTGCATTACCAAGTGCATCATATTATTGTTTCTCTATTATTAAGAAGTGAAGATATTTTTTTGTTTTTAAAATTGCTTAGTGTTACAACGTCCACTTATAAAGCAATGTGTAAATCCCTTTGCAGATTCTTTAAATTTATAATAGCAGTGAGGGATAACGGTACCTAATAATGTATCCCATTCACTCCGTTTCTAATCGTGGGTGGTATTTGCATGTGCATTTTTTTAACTGTGTAAGTGACAGTTAATAATAGTAATTATTAATGCCAAAATAAAATTTGATAGTTCATCTTTCTATATTCATCAAGCAAATTGAAGTTGTTGAAAGTAACATAACTGATTTCTCCAGTCCAGAAAGACGCCACGAATGGGTTTCCAATAACTGTAGTAATTTTCACAAGCTTTGAAATATCACTGTCATTTTGAAATTAGTAGCTTTTGGAAACTAAATATCTGGTGCACAGATAAAAATGTTTGTATTTAACAGCTGCTCAGAATAACTACTAATAAAGTAAATGGTGTATATAATTTTGACAATTTTTATGGAATAAATTAACTTTTACAGAATGTTTGATACTGAACACCAAGCGACGTTGTGTATAGAAAGCAGAAGGAACGCTTGCTGTAGTTGTATTTCTGCCAACATAAATAACAAAATTAATACTTAACTTGCCTGTTGCGCGTCTTCTTCTTCTTTATGTTGTTCTCTATGTGCCTATGCATTCCTAATGTTGGCTATCGTATTGCCAATACTGATTTGCAACTGCCCGGAAGAGTTCTGTAGTTGTCGTAGAAAAAATTGTCTTTTCAGCTTCGTTTTTTATAGCGTGCACTGCAGAAGAATGTAACTGTTCTTGTTCCTTACCATGTGGCCTGGATGTTGGCGTGTTCTTGTTATTTTGGCTTTGTTATTTTTCTAGGGTTTTCGACATTTTTGTTTATTTGCAAATCTTTGGTGCTGTAGTTTTATTCGTTGCAAGAAAGATGTGGCAGTTATAGACTTGAACTGGATACTGTTGTGTTGGTGTAAAGATCAATGAGGCGCATACTTAGACGTAAGTAGTTATACAACGATGATGCCGAAATGGCTGTTGCGCGATACGTTTTACTGATGACTATCTCTAGAATTAATTAACGGATTTGAGTGCACAGAATTTCCTTGAACCAGAATTAAATGGGTTATATCAAGAGAGCTCTTTTTAAAGGGGATAGCATACCCAGCGTAATTGAATTGCACACGGCATAGCAATAATGTAGTATAAATTTACCTGTCTTTTGGGTTTAAGGTTTTTGTTCCATAGATATAACGGTATAAGTATTATAATTTTTGTACATTATTAGGCATCTGACATTATTCAGTTATAGCGATAAAATGTAACTGTCGCATTATATCAACTATTTGGTCACAGTGCTACTTTACCTTCAATTCAGATTTGATTAAAACATTTAGTGTTGCATTGTTGCAAACTCTTTTCATGAAAATGAACGTAATAAATAGTGTTTAGGAAATTTCAATGTGTGTTCTGAAAGCAACTCATCATTTTTGTTCTACGTAAAAAATGGTATAGCATCCTCTCATACGTGGAGGTATGCAACGTTCTCTTATGGACTGAAGAAATATAGCTAAACGGTTAACTGCCATATGCACTGCAGTATATTGCTAGATACATTTAACTTATCTTACGTCATGTTGAAAACTACTATTTAAATTTTGCCGAAATACTGGTAAACCTAAAATGATATTTAACACAGTAACACATTTGATTTAATAATATATTACACAACAAGTTTAGAAAACTACTTTTCTTACGAAGTCTGTATACTATTTTTCGCATTTTGCATTAGTATTTAAAAACAAACATATATATTGAAGAGGTTTTAAGCTCACAATTTGGCTCTGTTTGCAGTGCGAAATATTTAACCAAGTCAATAAAGCACAGAGTTAAGATATTTTATGTAATTACAATGTAAACAATAATAAAAGTATTAAATGCATTGGTAATAGGATGCAAGAAGCAGTAATTAGACGGATAAAGGCACTCATAAGCAAAGGATATTTCAGAGGGTTTGAATTTGAAGTTTGAATAAAGTAAAATAATCAAAATGATAGGTTTGTGTATATTTAAAGCCAGACCAAACGAAATTATTTGACACAAAAGGTTTGTTATGTGCATACTAAATGAGCGCAATTATTAATAAAGGTACAGTTCAGTGAATAGCAAGCAGTCTAAAAGGTAAATGAAATCGGAATAAAGATAAAATATAAAATTGCAAAGAGCACTCCTGAATGTGAGCGACGGAAGAGAAGAAAAGCAAGTGACGTGTAAAAATTGTGAACTCGAATACCAGTGCATTAATAAAAACAAAGTGCAAAAGCAGAGCAGTGATTTATAAAACATGTGTAAGTAACGAGAAGGAACAATACTAGTTATAAGCAAGGGACAACTTTTAGATGTAAGCAAAATTTCAATATTAAGAATTATGTAGTCAAACTTTACTCCGTTTATGTGTATTTGTTATCAAAACTAATTTCTAATTAACAGTAAATGATCGCGGTAACATAGCAACGCGATGTGTTTTTGTTAATAATGAGGAGAACAGTTGAAAATAAATTATTGACCCTTGGGGGGAATTTTGTGCTGCCTTAATTTATGTTTTAAATAAATTAAAAGGTTTTTTACCCTATAAAAAGTGTCACATTTTACTGTCCAAGTGACCGTGCACTTGTGGGAGTGTTTGTGTAAAGTTCCACGAGATAAAATCAAACTTTTTCCAATCCAATTCCGAGTGTGAACGGCAGCAAGCATCTGAACTTTCCCAACATCGTTTCCGGCCCAAGTAACCAGAGGATCCCAGAGGTCAGCTTTCCAGCACATCAAGGGGGTCTGCAGGAGCAGCAGGATCAACATTTGCGGCCAGGGAAGCGTCCAAAAGCGGAGAATTTCTAACGGTGTCACCTGCGATCAGCTTCGGTTCCAGCTCGACAATATTTTAAAAAGGTAGGAGCGGCCTGTAATTTGAGGGTCAGAAGTCGGGAAAGCTATTTAAATACGAGAATAAACCTTGCTGAAGAGGACTATCGCATATTGAACAGTCCAAATACGGCTCAATCTTCAGAAAATCCATGGCGTCAGTACATTTTGCGGGTTTTGCAAGGATTCTCAAGACAGCAGAAACAAATGATACTTAGCGTGGGTCTACGTCACAGCTATTAACAAATACGTCGAGGTTTGTTTGCCAAGCGCGATAATTAAAGCAATTTGACGGTTCTTTGTTAATTTCATCTGACAGATTGTAAATATGAACTAGAATCGCGCATTTGCACTACTAATTCATGAATATACTAAAATTATGATCCCACCTGAAAGAAGTTTTGTGTTTTGATGATAGCTAGCTTATATCTTAAGTAACAATTTAAATGCTATTTAGCATGGTTATTATTTTATAGAGGTTTTATAAAGGATGTTTCTAGATTAATTAGTTTTAAATTTGGTTTATTGAAAGGTAAATATACTTCTAGAGTATAAATATTTGTTAAAAAGCCTTGTAGTGTACTTTAAAACTGAATCATAAAGCCTTTTGGTCTTTTTCTACTTATAGTTTTGTAGAAGTTTTATTATTACTGTTCACTGTACTTTATAAAACTCTTAATCACTTAGGTATAAACTTGTGATGTGTTAAAACGGTTTTAAAAATAATTTACAAAATATTCTTATAGTTATCCTAAGTCCTATTTTAAAACATTTTACACTTAAGAAATTGTAACCTTGTTAACGGGCACAATAAAGCAATAATGTGTTCATTAAATGCTTCTCAAATATTATTGGTGTGGAATGTAATTAAATAAAACTAAAAGTTCTTAAAAAACAGGTTATGAAAGTAGCAAGCGTTAGTGGCTGCATATTGCAAAGTGTATAAGATTATGTCACAATTAGAAGCTATTGGTAACTGAAAAAAAAACAGTGGCCATTTTAAAAGGAAGATGAAAATAAACTATTTGAAAATTAGTAAGAGCACCCACACAAACCAGACTCTTGGTGGCTTAGCTTGTCAACCAGTCTGCTAGGTTTATTAGGCCATCTAGTACCCCATTTTCTTCCCATATTGATGGGACCATCGGTAAACAAACTTCGCCATCTTCAATAGTTTTCATGGTACGTATGAATAATATATTGGTGGCACGGTAAAGTCGATGCCAAATTCGAGGTTAGCAGGTTTTCCGTAAATTTTGACACAAACTGACAAAAAACCTAACCTACGAACCTCGAATTTGACACAAACTGACACAGAACCTAACCTGCTAACCTCGAATTTGACAGTGACATTACCATATAGTAAAGTGACATTTCTATCCACCAAAGTGCTACTTTATTAACCGATTTTGAATTTAGTAAAATAGCACATTATTAAACAAAATGCAAAAAGTAATTTAAATATTTTATAAATGTCAACGTCATATTTTAAATATTGTTTCTCTTTTCTTTAATGGTAAATATTACCACATTTGGGATTCAAGATATAATATTGTTCCGCAACCTGTCCCTGTAATGACAGAATATGCAAAGATTCAAAATATTATATTATTTGTAAACGCATCCTATAGTTCGCCATTGCATAGCTAAAATTATGCCAGCTCACTCTTACGTAGGGGTGTGTCCGGAAGCTCAGACAGACAGTGTCGTATATAGGTATTTATTTCGAGGAAGGGCGGGGGGATGAGGGTTGTTATCTGGTTAAATGCGCGACAAGGGAAATTTTAGCATTTTTCAAGGTCTAGTGGTCTAAAATGAAAAGTTGTCATGTCAATAAAACAAATGTACTTGAAAGGTATATTTTGATTGGAAAAAGAAAACACACAACCAGAGTTTTTTTTTTTAATTTTTAAAAACCATAAACTCGACGAAACATAAATTCTCAACGACATGGATATCTGGTTGTACCGAGTGGGTCATACGCCATAACTTATTTAGTTTTCATTGTTTTCCTTTTTGATAAGCTTCAATAAAAACTGGTATCGAAATTGTAGTTATTATGTAATTTGAAAACAAAGTTTAACTTTTTTTAGCAAAGTCATCCATAACTATGTTAATGTCAACTTGGATATTGCCATGAATTGGCATTAAAGCGAGTCCTATGCGTATGTCTTTCCCTGCCGTGTTTCTTAGGTACGTTTTCATTCTTTTGGTAGTCGAAAAACTTCTCTCTGAAAAAACAGTGCTTACTGGAAGCACTGCTAAGACAATCAGTAGTTTATTTATATTTGGAAACCTATCTCTTGGATAGTCTTCTATAGCCTCTATACCAGTTCCTAATGGCTTTCCAAAGTTGTCCAGTTTCATGTGCCATAGTTCCAATTCGGCACACAATATTGATTCGTTTTCGGTTTCGAAATCATCTGACTGTTCCTTATTTGCCGGAAACAGTACCTTTGACACATCTAGCCCTTGTATTTATCGACTTTAAAGTATCTCAAAGCCGTATTACTTCTTTTTGTGTAAGAAACCATTTCCCAAGGGAACTTATCAAGTATCCAAAATTTGTTGACTTGCTCAATTTGGTTCTCAAAATTGTCAAAATAGTTAATTACCTACTTCTCTAAGAATCCCTATAAGATTTGTTACTTGAGGAATCTTTGGAGCATCGCTAAGGCGCAAATTTAAGCAATGTGATAGGCAATGAGTGTATATGGCTTTAAGATACTCTGCTTATATAATACTTTGTATTCGACTAAATACACCTTGCAATGTAGCAGCGCCATCATAACCTTGTCCACTGAAGTAATTATATAATATGCCGTTAGTATAAATAACATCGAGAGTACATATAAGTATGATGACATTAGAGTTATAAAACGCTGCACTAACTATCGGCGTAAAACTAAATATATTTGAAACCATAGTTATTTTAAGTAGGGAGGATGTTATTCCAATTAACTACCTAGATCAGGGGTGGCGAACCATTGGCACGCGTGCCATTGATGGCACGCCACAAAATAATTTAGGCACGGCATTAATTAAGGAATTTAGGTACCTAATCGAAACAATTTATATTTAACAATGTATTGAACATGAAGCTTCAAGGCGCAAATAAAACAATTATTGTTTAGATATCATTCATGCTTTCGAAGCTAAACTGCAAGTTTTCAGTAACGATATTGTTACCAAAAACTACAAGTATTTCCCAAACTTGAAAAAAATCTCCAGAGATTTGGATTTACATGAAAAACCAGACCGAGCAAAAGTTACTGAAGAGTTTAATTTGGTAATTAAAACTTCAATAAAAGAATTTTCAACGAGATTTTCTCAGTTAAAAGAATTATCGGAAACACTGAAATTTATTATATACCCTGATGTAACTTCACTTGATAAACTGAACTTGGCCAAATTTGATTGGTTGGAAATTGAAGAAAATGCAGCTGATTGATTTCCAGTCTAGTTCAATATGGATTCAAAAATTTTTCGAAACAAGGAAACAGTTGGAATTAAATGAAATAGAAAGACTATATGTATCAGGTAATATAAGTAAAAATGCAAATATCAAAGTTATGGAAACGTGGAATTCAATTCCAGACACATTTAGCAGTCTGAAGAAGCTGGCTTTTGCTATCTTAACAATATTTTCATCTACCTATGCTTGTGAATCATTATTTTCAGAAATGAATAACATTAAAGACTCGCTGGAAGCCGTTTCTCAGATGAATCCATTCCAACTTGCATTCTGCTAAAAGTAACAAAGTATGGAGCTAATATAAGTTATTTAGCATCTAATTTGCAACTGCAGAAGTCGCACGAATTTTTTCTTTCATTTAAATAAACATAACGTCACTATTGCTGTACAAAATGTATATTTTTGTTGCACATAAAGAGTTTTAAGTTGATAGTATTGTTGTTTTTACTTTCGGGGTATTTAAAAATTATACGACGCTTCTGGTTTTAAACGTTTATTTACTATGATTAATTATGATTATTTAAAAATACAAGAATTATGAAGGCAGAATTACTTATAAACTACAGGCACTATTTCTAACAACGAAACACTTATTTAATAATTATTTATATACAGCTTAACAGTAAGGATTTATATGGTTGTATTTATTTGTTATTTATTTCACACGGTTCGTTTATATCACGCGCGCTTCGAGTCTGATGAGAACTACTGAGAACTCCGGCGGCCGTGTATTTATATTCGGGTAATTTCCGTCGAGATCAATCTAGACTTCGCTCGACCTTTCTGGGAACCGCATGACGCACCCATCGCAGCTGGCTCCAAGGGCGCTGACGTCACACCTCTGCACCTGGGGTCCAAGGTTGCAAGGTCGAGGTTCTTGGACAATCGGGGCACTGGGTCATGATTCCCGGGCAATGACCGGCAGCAGGATCGTTACAGTATTTAGTTTAATTTTTTCCCCATTAATCACTAAGTCAAGATTGTTTGATGGCACGTCATGGCCTCATTAAACATTTGTTTAGAAAAAATGGCACGTAGATGAATAAAGGTTGGCCACCCCTGACCTAGATAATAGAAGTTGTGGAAGAATACTGATACAGGTTAATTCAAAAAGTATGGTCTATACTTAAGGATGTGATAAACATTTTTTGTTTCCTGTAGCATCCCACAAACAATGTCAATGAAGGTCATCTAGGTACATGTAGGTAAATAATAGCTCTATCATCAATAAACCAAGATTTTACCTAAAATATAATTAAACAATAAGTCGCATTTTTATCTATATTACTCCTGACTAGTTTAAATCTAGTTTTCAGAATTTCATTTAAAAAAGTAGGCTTTTTTAAATGAATGTCAGTGTGTGAAGTGCCACTTTTTTCACTGAGAGAAAAAAGTAACACTTTGCTTTTAATTTAGGAATGAAAGACTTTTAGAACCATATTATTTAATAATAGAACAATTAGAACAATTTGTAACATTATTTATGCCTGCATTTTTTAGTTCACTCATCATTTGATAGCTTGTGGATGTTCCACAAGTGCTGCTTGCTCAAGGTTTGTTTGGTTTGAAATTTCATTAGGTAAAATTAGGCTTGGATTTGATTATTTAATGAAATTTAAAAAAAAATCTTATAGACAACTCGTGTTAGCGTGCTTATTTTTCACGCGTAAGGATTATTAAACTCGGCTGCGCCTCGTTTAATAACCCTCCATACTTGTGAACAAAGTTGCACTTCTAACAGTTGTTGTCTAAATAACTATTATACAACCTTTTAAGCTACGACGTATTGTGATTGATTATCATGAATGTTTAAGGTTATACAACATTTTTGGGAAGGTACTTATCTTCTCTGCCATTTCGCAGTTTCTGCTGGTGCGGCAAGGTTGAGATGTAAAATACATTTGCGAACTTGAATGTTTCATTTATTTGGAATTTTTGCTTGCATCCATTTTTGAAGAATCAATATTATGTTACGGCTTTGTTTACGGAAATTGAAACAGATATTTTTGGCGATTTTCTCCAAAACAATAAGTCTCTAGAACCTAACGCAGCACATGCTGCGACATTGGCAAAAGAGAACAGCACATCCCAAGACTCGTTTTAGTTAGGGCAAAAGCTTTCTGCCGCATGGGTTAACGCTCTTTGTCGCTATGGGCTATTCGTGTGTTTGGGCTCCTTTCCTGCAAAATGCTTTATGTCGGTCCACTTCTGGGGCCCCATAGTCTAGGTACATCACCTACACTCGAGGACTGTAATACGTAACAGCCGCTTATGCATTGGATAACCATCTGTCGTCACCCCTTCCATATACTCGGAAGTTTGGCGTTATGGTTATGACCGCATTTTAGGACGCTTGCTTTCTGTCTGGTGACCAGCAACAGAAGGTCTCTCTTTATCTATTCCCCTGCGTTAAAAGTATTGGACTGCAAAATGGAACCCTTTGTGACTTGTCAATGGTTTTTGATGATGTTAATGAGTTAGTCAAATATTAGATTTGCTTCGTATTCAGTATATCTTAATAACTTACCTATGTAAGTCAATTATCCCGACTTATAAAAGAACGCCGTTTACTTTGCAACAACTTGTTTAAGCTATATCTGCAATATTTGAGCTTTGAGCCTCACGTGGTTATTATTTCTTGATCTTTGTGCTACAATTCCGCAATTGCTTTTTGAAATGCAATGATGGAGCTTTCACCTCAAGTTTGTGACCGATTAGCTCGGTTGAATTAATCATAATTATTTCCGTATTTGCAAGATATTGCGTAAATAACTCTCTTTACCAGACGAATTAAAATTGATTGTGATTTTAATTAACTACCAAGCATATGCCGGGGTTTATTAACTGACTAATCTAAACCAAGTGCTTGGAGTCTTTTAGACCTATATTTTGATTAATAATAATATTTTTGCACCCTAACAATGTTCTTGGATTTGATGGTTTTGGGTAAAATTGAATCCAAGCCCAAAATATAACGCTTTGTTGTTATGCGGTTTCACATGCAATTTGAGAATACAGTGACCTCATAGGGTAAGGAGTAACATTTCAGTAATGCGAATTGCTCTTACTGCTGTCAATTCTGGATTATTTAATTGTCTTAAGTATTCATAAATTTAATTGAGATTCACATTGGTGGCGGAAATAGTTAACATATGTAGTCAAATGAGCTAGAATACAATTTATGGACTTTGTATGCGTTAAACAGAAATAAACTAATACGCAATTAAAATCTGATCTCGGCAGAATGAAGGTGTTTCGTTTTTAGAAAACACTGAATTCTAAGATATTAGATTTTAATAAATGTATGTCTATATCTGTCTAACGTATACAAAGTAAATAAACTGTATTCTAGCTTATGTGACTGCATATGTTTACATTTTCCACCTCCATTCTGTATACATAACTTTTCATACAGCCGCTTGTACCTTTGTGGATAGTTTAAGTTGCACAGTAACTTTAATCTGCTATTATTTTCCTTTGTACTACTCAGGACTCATTTGGGTCCGTCTTTTCATGTATACTCATGGCTACGGCGGGGTTTGAAGACGATTCCACTGATCGCTGTGATTCTCAGGACTAACCAGGAGTTTATTCACCTGAGAACGGGAGTAGACTAAAAACTCCCGAAACGTCGTGTGATAAACACCCAATACAATGGAAAAGGTCCGATAAAGCATCCCATAACAGACCACTGTACAAAAAATACATCATTCAGAGAACCACTCGAAAATTGGGGTGTCAAACTCAGATTTCAAGGGCAGTATCTGAGGTGCATGTTCTGTTCGAGAACGGGAAGACCTGCAAGCATAGAAAATTGAGTACTGTACACAGGAGAGTTAAGAGTTTACCAGTGAAGTGAGAGCTGCTGAAAAGCAAAGCAGACAACGAATATACTCAATGGAAGTACTCGTACAAGCTATAAAGCAGACACATACTTGAAGGAGGTGTTTATGGACATCTTTGAAGCCTTCATTTAGTTGTACTCCGTGATTTTAGGCGAGAGATTGGTAAATAAAATTTCCCTCTGATAGATGACACTCGCACAAGTGCATCAAAATTGTGACAATATATCTGAGTTCCTGAAAGTAGTTCGACATGACACGAATGCGAACAGTTGTAAAATTTGGTACATGCATGTTCCAAAATTCGATAAAGACAATGATGAAATTGGTTTTACGTTTAGACTTACGGTGTTTGTGTAATTAATTGATGTGTTTTTTCAAAATAGCGACAGGCTTTTATACATTAAATTTTGTGGTTCAATTAACTATGGTTAAAGAACTTACGTCAATTTAGACCAATACATGGCTTTACAAGGCTATAAAAAGAAGCCGCGCTCAATTTTCCAGGACTTCTCCAATTTAATTCGATGGGAATACCTGTCCATTTTTTGGTTAAATTATTTGTTTTTAGTAACGTAGTTTGAAATTTTGTCTTGTCAATCTGTCAGTTAAATAAAGTGTGTCAATTGTCTGAGGCGTTTCTTTATCCAAGTTTGGTGCTGGTAGTTATGTTCTGATTTCGGGCAAATTACAGTTTCTTCAAAGGAATGTTAGCGAATCCCTGCTGTATCTGTTTGATTACTTTCTGTACGACACTCATTTGAAAACGAATGTTGTTGCCTTAAATAAATAGTTTTCCACCAATTCTATTTCTTTTTCTTATTTCAGAAGCATTGCTCTGGCGGTGTCATTAGTGGTCAATATTAAGGAATAATTCTGAAATTAAATATTATGTTTAACCCGCATTGTTGAATTGCGATTGTAGGGCTTCCATTATTTCTTGATAGTCTTTCATGTTATTTGCAATTAGAACAATATCATAGGGAAAGCTTAAATTGCCCAACAATTTACCATTTATATTCATTCCTTTGCTCCACTCGATTATTTTGAATACATCTAGAGTATTTGTAAAGAGTTTTGGAGATATTGTGTCTGCTTGTCACCAGAGCGTGGCCGAGAGCTATAATTGTTTCTGGCGACGTTTCACGGCTTCTCCGATAAAGAGGAAAGTGTGGTGTGCGATGTAATTCGTTCTTTTAATTCGCTGTGGTAATAATGTAGCTTAGATTGCGCTTATAGAGTGGAAATCTCCCGGTTACCACGTTAACCGCTAATAAGGGAACTCTCATGTATTTCGAAGGGCATGGCTAGCCACTCATACAATTTACGAGGGGGTGCCTAGAACCACTTTCTGGTTAAAAACAGGTCACTGGCCTATAATATGAGGAAGAATAAGATGAAGAAGAGTGGCAATACCAGCATTTGTGGAGACCTCTTTGGAGGCATGAAGCGCCTCTTTGGCTACTTCTTTTAGGAGCTCTGGACGGGCTGGTGGTGGAAGGGGATGAAAGCTTTCGGTACCGAAACCGGTGAGGCGAAGGAAACTGCAAGATGAGCTCCTCTATCAAGGGCTTTTCCTCCAATACCTAGATCGGCGCTTCAGAGAGAGCTTAGGGGACTGGTTTTCAAGAAAATGCTCCAGTACTAACATCACCGCTCTAGAGTAGATCCAGAGAGGAAATAGGGCTTTGGACGGATTCTTTCGGAAGATCCGTGGACTCAAGTGAAGTCAATTGACCAGGAATCTTTGTTTTATACCCTTCTGGTCCTCCCACAATCTTGGATATTCCCTTGTGTGGTCTAAGTGTGATTCCGTCGTGATTAGCCGCAAGTGAGTTCACGCTCCGCCGAGTATTTGCCTTTCTCGGCAAATCTTCGTGCACGAAAGATTCAAACGCCGATTGTGACTGAATGGTGGGTTCCAATTGAAACACATTGTTTATGTCGAAAATACTAATTTGTACTAGGCGCTAACGTCACAGACGCTGCCAGTTACTATGTAATATATTGAATTAGAGGTCTTTTCGGCCATTCTAATTAGCTCAATTGTGATTCCCCCAGGCATCGAGTTAACATCGTACTTGCTGATTGTGATTATAGTCGAAGTAGCTTATTCCTCACGGTACTCTTTTATCTCTTGGTCTAATGTGTGGTTTCATCCTTTCTCAATTTGTAAATCTTTATAAAATGCTTTATTACGTTTTATAATATCTTCACGTTAATGTGTGGCTCCTTTTCCATCTATTAATCTACCTATTTCTCTCTCATACTCATATAATTTCGTTGTGGTTACACATGGTCCGTTGTTTTACTCTGTTCTAATTAAAAAGTGTATTCATTATATTGGCCGACTTGCTTTCTTAATTGTTTTCTTCACCTGTCTCAGTTGTTGTTTGAATTAACCGCTTTTTATTATTACTGACTTTGTTTTGGTTTTCCTTTTCATTGATTTTTTCGATAAGCAATTTACAACACAATTAACATTTTAAAGGTAATTATCTATATAACTTTAAAGTGAAAATTGAAACAATTGTAATCTCTTTAAGACATTTCAAGCTTCCCCTAGGACGACTAAATGGAACAAGTTTAATCCTTCGAAACATGTTTAACGAATGGAAATTGTTGCTTGTTAAAATATAAAATGGAGGATTATACATCATGGGATTAATTTAATTCTATCTGATGTGGATTCTTAAATTTTTTAAAGGAGAGGTTTACCTATAAGTAGAAATAAGTCTGTCCCTGTTTTCAACGATAACGTCATAACATTTAAAATTAACAAGTAAAACTTATCATTTTTAACTGAAATTCAAGGATAGTTAACTTTCAGTAAACTAATTAACCCTGACATCTGTCAGCAGTGTGAAGAAGTATCCAAAAAACAGCATACACTCTTATTTCACTTAATATTTTATTATTTTATTATTTTATTTGAAATGGGTCTTCTATTTTATTATTATACAGGATGCCCATTTCAAATCGCGCCGCCTTAAAATTTTAAATTAGGCAACCCTACTTCCTAAATGTGAAAGTTTTGATTACTCGTATAATTTGTTATTCCATCTTTGAGCATTTATTCAAAATGTAAAACAGGAGAGTGTTCCTGAATTGGTTGATAAGTTACCTATTTCAAGATATTCAGGGGTCATAATTTTAAATGGATATTTATTGCAAATGTTAACAAGTTAAAAAAATTACATCAGTATCGCATGCTTTCCTAACGTTCTTACTAGAGTAAGTAGTAAAAAGTAATCAATTTTCCGCAGTAAATTTTAATTAAAGTCGCTTGACATAAACGAATATGCTTGCAATATTGATCTTGCAGAACTGTAAAGTTCAAAACAGTAGATTCTCCAAGTTATTTGCGCGTCATCTGATTTTTGCCCGCTCTAATGCTAGCCGAAAAGCGATCCAGGTTCGAAACAATTTTAAGCACGGAAGACACTCTGAGGCATCCATTAACGGTGTACCCAACCGGTTAAAATGATTGGATTTGGCGTGCCCGTTCTGTTGGCTATTCTGTGGTCAGCTCATGATTTCCTAGTCAATCACGCAGACGGAATCTGGTAAACGCATCGGTGCGAGCTGTGATTCTGCTGTGCCAAACGATTATATGGAGCAAACCACACGCAAAATTATATTTTGAGCGGATATAAGACTTAGAGTAATAACGGTTATTTATGTGCGAATTGGAGTGGTTTTTCGCTTAAAAAGATATCGAAAAATGGAGCGCTAAATTTTAAAGGTAGTTTGCAGCACGATTCACATTCTTGTTGCCGTATATATATAGATAGAGGTACAAGTTAAGACTGTAAAGGCTCACATGAAAGAAAGTATTTACCATATACCAAGCTCATTTTTTAAAACCGCTTGAATCAATTTCCACCGCCGGCTTATTAATGCTATTTCAAATACCAATAAATTTCCGATTTAAAATGTAAAACCGGCCAAAGCTACTTTTAAATTTTTTTAAACCTTAACACTGCCATGTTATTTCCAACTAGCATTCTGAGATGAAAAAAATCAATTAAATAAAATAGATTTGCTACGTACACAATAAAAAACACTTCGATCTTCACATATCGGAGAAAGTGGCATACGTATACGTCGTACAAAATAATCAACAAGGTGAAGAACTGTTTGTCTTCGCCGATCTTGAGAAATATATGTCAACTCTAATCGAGGATGTGTTCAATGCAGCCTTTATCTGAGTGTATATTTGATCTGAGCGATGTCTAAAAAAGGTTGATGTATAATAATTGCCTTAAAGCATATGCAAATTTAGTCGATATAAATTTACTTCCCATGCACCTTATATAATTATTGCTTGGCATATAGCACATTTGACATACACAAATTAACTTCCAACTTGATTTAAGTGAGAGAAACTAGAAAAGAAATATGCTATCCAACTGCTAGAACAAGAAAAACTATACAACATAAACAAATTATTTGAGAACAAGAAGAAAAGAAGATGGACGTTAATCACACTGACTGGGCGCAGATGATTAAGCACACGTCTTATGACTATTTCTTACAATATTCACTTATAATACCATGATTAGTAAAAGTTATGTAGACTATTTTTGTGGTGGTGTCATGAATGTCCATTGCGCTTGGGATCAGGGCGAGTGCGATAGCACGAGTCCTAATCGCAAAAATAATCTACTTAACTTTGACTAAGAATGGTATTCGAGAGACTATTTAATCAACCAAACTACTTTTTCAAATTAGTTTTCAGTAAATCTAGCAACAAACTACGCAATTTCTATAGTAACAGAACACTAATATTGAATTTTTCTAATAAACATGACATTTGTTTAAAATAGTCACTTGACTACCTTCTAGGAAGATATATCCACTGATATTTTTTTGATTGGTCAAGAAACGTCAGAATTCTGGATCTTCATTGGTCACTTTTTGACAGATGACAGGTGAATTGAATAGTCTAGTTGTATAACTCGGGTCTATTTTAATTGCCTAGCAGCAGTTTCAATAAATGATAAAACACCATAACTTGAAAATGACACCTTTATTAAAAGATCAAAACTAATAACTTTCGAAAAAAAACACCATTAATAAATGCAACAAAGCCAGGTGTGCTTAATGTTATTGCACGGAAGTGTACACTTACTTAACAGATTTATAACAGTTAGTGAACATAGAATAATGAGAGGTTAGATAATAATTTGTTTAAAATGGGGCACAAAATAAGAAAAAAAAAATACCAAAACGCTAGATGCGAAAGGCCAGGATTGCAACAATGTTTAAAAATGCTTTGAATAGGGTACTAATTATAACAAAGAAAACATCGATGCAATAAGTAAGAAGGTAGTAAATATAAGAAGAACAAGGAGAAAGCAAGTAGAATCCATAGATTTTCAATAATCACTAAAAACTGCTAGAAAACAAAAGACCCCTGATAGAACATGGCAAAGAAATACACCAGAATATTCTGAAACAACTACAACTGTCAGAAAAAATGGCAAAAGAAGATTTAAGAAATTATAAAGCTCAATTAGTGCAGAAAGGAGTAGAAGAAAATAGAGGCTTAAAAGTTTTTAGAAAATTTGGTAGAACAGGAACAGAAATTGTTAAACTACACGGCAAAGAGGGAGAAACCATAACTGACATTTTGACAAGAAGAAAAGATATATATGCAAATATATAGCAATCTATAGCTATAAATGATAAAATAGTAGAAGAAAGTACATCAATCCAGAACAGGGTAATTAACATAAACTCAAAATATATGCCACAGATAGAAAAGGACGAAATAGAAAATGCATTAAAGCAAATGAAGAGTGGTAAACTGAAGGAACTATTCATTAAATGCATTGAGAAAGAAGATATTCCAGAGAGATGAGAAAACGCCATATTGGCATTAACTTATAAGAAAGGTGAAAAAGAGAACCCAGAAAATTACCACATTATCGACTTAAGAAGCTAAACCTATACTATCCAAAAGAACAAACAGGACTCAGACAAGGAGTTGGTCCCAGCGACCACTTACAAGCTATGAGAATTCAAATCAAGAAAACCATAGAATATAATACCAGTGTCTATTTCATTTGTGGATTGGAAGAGAGCATTCGACACGGTCGAAAACTCGGCTATACTGAAATCTACGGAATACCCGTATCGATGAAAGTTATATCAAATTAATACAGCGAATATATGAAAAGGAAATGTTTCAAATACGACTACACGTACAGAAGGAGACAGACAAGTCAATAGATCTGTAAGACAAGGCGATGTGATGTTACCAAAATTATTCACGTTGCTGCTATTACATGAGAGAGCTCAATTACATCTTTAACAGTGGTTTTCACTATGCACTATCTACATTGATTCATTATGGTATGTTACATGTTTATCTGTTGTATACAATGAATTTATTTTAATGGTAATACGAATTTACATTAGGTACTTGCTAATAAGAAACTTTAATTTTGTTACCGGAATGCAGGTATGCCACTAAAAAGTAGATACGTAGGAACAGCTTGTGTGTTGTATGTTTTCTTCAGTGGTATACATTAGGATAACTTTTAATTGTGTTTTTGACAAGTAATAATTGTTATGTTAACTCGTAAAATACACGCTCTAATCTATTGGTCTCATTTGTAACTATGGAAATGGCCTGTATGATTAAATGGTGGCATAGAAACGAAACGCTTATGTTAACTATTAAAATAAATTCCCTGTATTATAATACATGGATTACTCAGATTTACAGATATTAGAAATTCCGCAATAATAGTGTTATTCATCATTGTCACTATGTAATAGGTCTATGGCCAACTTGCGTTTTAGCCTGGTGTGCAGTGTTCGTTAGCCGAGACTATAATGGACCGCACATTCGCACTGATTAAGTTTATCGTAAAAGGATTTAACTGTTTTCGTTATGTACTGCTGTATGGTAGTTGGGAGTTTCTTATGTACTAGTCGGCATTTGTGACGATGCGTAACATTTTGTTTTGCAGAAGTAATCAGTATCGGTTGTCTAAATATTTTTCTGGTGGCTCTCCACATATAAGTGGGAAAAACGGTGAGCTCTTCAATCTCAATAATGACACAGTCCAATCTCGAAAGTCGCCTGTTACGTAATGAGACTGACCGTGAAAGCTTCCGAAATCATTTCGTATATTTATCTTGGGCAAATACTAACCTTGAGTAAAGAAAATCAACAGCTGGAAGTAGAAAGAAGAATTAGGCAAGGACAGCCGGCGTATGGTAAAATAAAACAGTTAATGAATATGAAAATAACACTACAGGTACAGACAGTTATACAACCAATCTATCCTACGCACCAACGACTCTCATAAAAATAGAATCAACCAGCAGAAAACCTCCAAACAGCGAATTTCTCACAAATATTGATCTTAAGGTTTTTCTTATATTATAACGTTTTCCCCATTTTGCATGCCCCAAATCCAACTGGGCCGAAAGGTCCCACATCCCGAACATCGACCAGTAGAAAGTCTGCAAACAGCGAATTTCCCAAAAATATCGGTTTTAAGGTTTTTCTGATAATTTTAACGTTTTCCCCATTATGCAACTCTCAAATCCACCTTCAGTGCAAAATCCCCCCCCCCCCCAATTCTCTTAAAAATACAGTCGACCAGTAGAAAGTCTCCAAATAGCAAAATTCACACAAATATTGATTTTAAGGTTTTTCTAATAATTATAACGTTTTCCCCATTTTGCAATCCCCAGATTCACATGGGTCTCAAACACAACACGAACTCTCTTAAAAAATACAATTGACCAGTAGAAAGTCTCCAAACAGGGAATTTCACACAAATTTAGTTTTAAGGTTTTCTGATAATTATAACGTTTTTCCAATTTTGCAACCCCAAATCCACCTGGGACGCAAAATTCCCACATCCCAAAATCTCTTAACTCGGCGGTACACGGGTGAAATTGCCGAACACCAGTGCACAAACCTGGTCAAAATGACCGTGTGTATTTTTTTCGCTCAAAAGCGTTTGCTTTCAAATATGATGTCCTTAAGTCATTCAAATATCGATTATTAGGATTGAAATAATAGTAATGACAAGTTACCACAAAAATTTAATGACAAATGAACATGTAAAAAAGCTAAGTATAAAAAACCTAACAATTATTTCTAAACAAGAAACTTCAGGATAAAAGAAAACAATCGAAAAAAAATTGATTTTCAAAAGAATACCACAAAAATTGTAACATTTAATGCATTGTGGATAGAAATTATTCAATATATTCATAGTTTGTGCCGTCCGCGCAGTTGGTAAACAACAAATTTGTGTGTTCCTAATGCCTATTGCTACGTACACAAGTGCGTGAACCCGGTTGAATCGACCGTGCTCCGTTACTTTGTAAATAATGAGCCAACTTTGTACAAACAATCAAGCCGGAAAAAAAAACTTATGCTATCAGTCGTGCCAACCAACGATCAAGGGAGGTATACCTAAAATATTAGACACTGTTTACATTTGATTTTTTTTAACAATAAGGCAAAAACTAAAAACCCGGTCATTTTAACCGTGACCCGTGCACTGCCCGGTTAAAAAATAAAATCGACCAGTAGAAAGTCTTCAAATAGCGAATCTCACACAAATTTTGATTTTAAGCGTTTTCTGCTAATTATAACGTTTTCCCATTTTGCAACCCCCAAATCCACCCGGGCCGCAAAATTACCACATTTTGAATTCTCTTAAAAATACAATTGACCAGGAGAAAATCTCCAAACAACGAATTTTCCACAAACATTGATTTTAAGGTTTTTCCCATAATTATATGTTTTCCCATTTTCCAACTCCCAAATTCAACTGGACTGCAAAATTCCTACATCACGAATTCTCTTAAAAAATACAATCGACCAGCAGAAAATCTCCAAACAACGAATTTTCCACAAATATTGATTTTAAGGTTTTTCCCATAATTATATGTTTTCCCATTTTCCAACTCCCAAATTCAACTGGACCGCAAAATTCCTACATCACGAATTCTCTTAAAAATACAATTGACCAGGAGAAAATCTTCAAACAACGAATTTTCCACAAATATTGATTTTAAGGTTTTACCCATAATTATGTTTTCCCATTTTCCACTCCCAAATTCAACTGGACCGCAAAATTCCTACATCTCGAATTCTCTTAAAAAATACAATCGAACAGCAGAAAATCTCCAAACAGCTAATTTCACACAAATATTCATGTTAAGGTTTTTCTGATAATTATAGCATTTTCCCCATTTTGAAACCCCCAAATACACCTGGATCATGGCTACATGATAATTGCACGTCTCAATGTCAACCAAAAATTTGATGGGAAATTTAAGGTAAACGGTTGCTTTTAGGATTAAGAATTAAGAGTACATAATTTTTGCGCTTTTTAATTCTCTTTCATATAATAACCTAAAATTTCTTAAAATGTTACAGATAACGAAGTTAGAGTTAAAAAACGTTTTCAAATGTAGGTAAAGTGCCTCTTACAATCAAGTCTAATTTATAAAAATTTTGTTATTAGTGCAGTCAGTACATAATATTGCGTCTGAATACCAAAATTGTAATCGATATCTCTACATTTGTGGAAATTAACAAAAAAATATAAAAAATCAAAAATTGAACTTCAAGGCCCTATAACTTCTTACTGAAGGGACTTTGTACTAAGGTATATAAGGTTTAATCAATTTATTACAACATAAGGAATCTATGACTAATCGGTGTCCCATTCTTTTTGGGACACCTGTTACGGTATTAAAATGGCTTAGCGACACCCACACGAGGTGAGTATCGCCCAACTGGTTGAGTCCGGCAAAGGATGGCACGCTCGCCCTTAGATTCGTTAAAACAGGCTAAAGGCCTCGGCTGAAGCGATCAGGGAGTTGGACGTGGTTCAAACGGTACGTCACTGGGGAAGCGTGACATAAACGGGGTAAATCAAAAATGAGAGGGCGCCACCAAGTCTGTCTTTAATTGTACTCGTGTAACTGGACCTGGACGGTTACACAAGACGAAGAGTACACTGGGTACTACTTCATGAAGGTACTCGAGGGGTATCGAGCTCAGGTTACAAATTCGAGAAATAGATACTTGGGTTACTCATTCGGGTCTGTAAAGCCACTGCGGGGAGGGGGCGCTGTCAAACCTACCTGCACACTCTAACGCTCAAATTCCGTCGTACATCTATCTTGACACTAGCTGTTAAATCTGGAAAGAGCATGCAGAAGTCATATTCAATAATAAACCTCGTAATCACATACGCATCTATTGACTGAAGGATACAGCACAAACCCCTAAGGGCAACGATTACGTCGCCTTGATTACACGCAGGGCTTAGCCTAATGCCCCCCGCTGGAGATATCGCGCTAATACATAATTAACAAAATGGCCAATGCCAATACAGTAGGCTTAGGTGACCCGTTAAACGATCTGCCGAAAGTTACTGACTCAACGTGTATACTACAGAGGGTCGAGACTCATTACTTTACTGCGACAGTGTCGCGGGGTGAAGCCAAGCACAGAATAAATGGTTAAGTATCGGTACGGTGCCCAAAGCACAAAGATTGGCAGAAAAATATATCGCTTAAATGGTCGTACCCAAAGCTAAGGTTTCAATATTACAAACACAAACGGTCGGGGCGCATAGATTTTCCACACAGAGATAGTTCATTGCCGGTCAGGTAAAAGCAAAATTTGATTGCAAGTAAACAACGATCAAAGTCCTTCGTTCACAAACGCAACTTCGCGTAATTATGTCACGCACTGAACAGCTGACTGATTTCGCATACGGATGATCGATACGCCGTTATTCACAAAAGCAATCTCCCTTGATAAATTGCCGCGCCCAGAGCGCTATTGAATTTACTTCTATAAGGATGGTAGAAATACATAGATTTACAGCCAGTTCTAATGCAAATTTGGGTCAACCACCGAGCAAGCGTTAGCTATGATTCACAGACGGGCACAACGCCGTGGTTTACAACAATTGCGGCTCAATTATCAGCAAGATGCCCAGCGATTGATTAAACGCACCACTGGCGATCCGAAATGCGTCATTTCAGTTAGTTAGCCTGCTCGTGGGCTGCCTGCAAGCTAATTCAGTACTCTGCGGCGACAAGTTATTACACATCGGCGATTACACACACATGCTAATAAGTTCTGTCCGAACGCAAAATAGTTACTATTTTACATAACATTTACAAATGGTACCTGTGTTTGGACGTCATCTGAGCGGTAAGGTGCTGTACATTAGCAACGCCCTGAGTTGGCTGCGGGGGTTTGATACGGGTATAACGATGAGATTAAGGGCGGGCTGCACGTCCTGCTGGCAAATCCCCAAAGGTAACGGGAATCAAAGATCGCCTTTGCACGACATTGCGGGACGTAACCCTTCAGAAGCACCAAGAAAGGGACACCTCAAACACGCGCGACACACACAAGAGCTCACTGCCGACGACCTCTCTGCTTGCAGAAATATGCGAACGTCTACCTGCCGCGTGGGCACGCGGAGCTTCGGGCAATCAAGAGGCGTAAGCTTCGGCAGAAAAATCTGGATTTAGCGCGCCAGCGGTGACGGTGATAGAGCGTGGCCCAAAAGAAACGAAGCGGAATCAAATGAGCAAGGAATGAGCTTGCTTGTGAGTTTTTGTGATGAAAGTTAAAAAATCAGATTTGAAGTACAGATAGGCTGTACAGGCAGCTTAGATAATCAGCTAGGTGGCTGAAGGCTGCAAAATGGCTTAACACACCCTGTATACCTGCAAATTTACAATTTCACAAAGGGCCAAAATCAAACAAAATAGCACATTTTCCTTATTTAACAATTGAGACAACAAGGCAAAACATTTCTCCCAGACCCACCCCTCACAACCCCGAATTCTCTTTTCTCCTGAAAAATACGATGGACCAGTAGAAGGTCTCCAAACAGTGAATGTCACACAAATATTAATTTTAAGGTTTTTCTGATAATTATAGCGTTTTTCCCATTGTACAACCCCCAAATCCACCCGAGCTGCAAAAGTCTTCAAAACTTCAGAGATTTATCCACATACTGCCAAAAACAAAATTCGGCATTTGTTTCTTTCCCCCTGTTTGTGCGAACATCCAGTTTTCTACAAACGCAGCTCAGCTTCATACCCCTGTAACTTCGCCCCTGTGCATCGCAGACCCCAAAACCAGCCAGTACGATGAGCGTTCGTTCATTCTCTTTTCAACTAGCCCAAATCACATTTGGATCTTTAAAAAAATATGCGATGTAACAGCACCGAACGTTTTCGTGTCAAAAGAATCATTTTAACCCCCGTATTTTCGCCCCCTCGAATCTTAAGGTTCCACAACCTCTTCAGAAAGTTCGCCCGTGACGAGACCTTCAAAATGACACAAGGAGAACCGTACTAGCGTCACATCTCCAATTCGTTAAACATTTTCAATGTTTTGAAAGAAAAATTTCACTTTAAAAGATCGCTAAACAATCCAATGCATAAGGGAACGACTCAAGTGAAGGACATTATTGAAAAAGTAACGTCTTTGAAGTGGAACTGGGCCGGTCACGCAATTATAAGAAATGACAGATGGCGCTAAAGATTAATAGCATGTAGATCCTTACCCTTGCACATTAGAAATTAGAAAACTCGAAAAGGTTCGAAAATTGCTAACTTCAAATATTTTGAGTAATATACAATCTGCTCACCAGCAGAAATACTCTGTTCAAATTTAGCTCACTTATCGGAGTAGCTTCTACTAAGCCTGTTTGTTAAACGTATTGTACTTGTCATTAATAAATGCTTCATATCAAATATTTCCTAAATTTCCTGCTCAATATGCATGAAACAGAGGTTTTTTTAGGTAGAATAGAATTAAAGTTGCCGTTAACCTCGAATTTAATATAGACTTACATTTAAAAAGTCCATAAGGGGGCTGTGGAAATTGAAACGTATGAATAATAGGTTGATGGCACTGTAAGTCTATGTCAAATTTGAGGTTCAGGTTAGGTTTTCCATCAGTTTTGACACAGACTGACGCAAAACCTAACCTGCTAACCTCGAATTTGACATAGACTTACAGTAAAAATTGGGGGTGTTCTGCCTCCCTCCGATACCGCTATGAAGGATAATCCTTACAGAAGGCACTTATACATGCTTCCAGCAACACTCTCTCAAAAAATAGGCCTTAACTAAATGATCAATAAAAAATTTCACCAGCTCTTAGACTATCATGTTTTGTCTGCTAGTAGTCCATCGATAATAATAACTAAGAGCTTCTGAAAAATTGATCTACAGCTGAGTGGAATAACGTACCGAATATAGTCAATATCGATGCAACAATTCTATGGCATAAACAAAATACTTTTTTTAACTTTGAATCGGATTTTTGACTTACCCAATAACATTTGGCTGTAAGTAACTTGTGTTAAATTGTGGGCACGCGATGCTGTTATTAAACGATGTCGACGAATATTTTAACAGAACTCTGTATATATATTGAGCAATTTTGTCAAATCTAGTTTTATGTCGACTAATTCTTTAATTGTATATATTCCTACATCTCAATTTAAGTTTCATGGTTAATGTCCTGTTATTAAAACCATGTTTTGTCACTGCCTGTTTTATAATTATTGCACATATGCAGCGGTTCGTTTTCTTAATTTTTTAAATCTATTTTATAAAAAAACTACGAATTTGAGGCAAAAACCATGAGGGAGCTTCCTACTTCTTTTTAGGTTACAATGCACCACCAGAAGTCAACGGTTGACGCGAGAGACAACCTGCACGTACAAAGTGTCGTGCGGCTCTTGGAGGTCCATTGGAAACAAAAAAAAAAGTCGAGAACTCCATGTGATTTTTAAGGTGGAAACATTTTGAGAGCCCTTGGATTTGTAGTATAACGAAATGTTTTAGAGGCAGATGCGTAATAAGAGACTGAAATCTCATATTACGTTGAAAGATCGGTAAGTGGCTCAG